>VXAD01002802.1:203123-218241 GCA_013399195.1 Dicrurus megarhynchus | reverse complement strand
ATGTGGCCAGGATACTATCTCTTGTGAAATCTCTTTGACAGGAAGCTCAGCTGGCACAGACCCTGCCTTTGGACTTGGCTGTTTATAACATTCAACCAGGAGATTGGGTCCTAGTTAAGGAGTGGAAAGAAGAAGGGGGTTACAGGTAGCAAAGTGGCGTGGACCTTTCCAAATGTTACTGACTACAGAAACAGCTGCCAGGACAGCTGAACATGGGTGGACCCATCACCCTCGGGTCAAGGTCTCTGAGGCCCTGGAGATTTGGACATCTCAGCTGGAGGAGAAGGATGGGAGGCCACGACTGACATTCTGCAGGAGTGGACTAGAGGAGTAGCCAGTGCATTGACATCGGGGGAAGTCTGGGGGAAACCCACAGACCTCTGCTGAAATAGTCTGTGTGGGCATCCCTCCTTTTGGATCTCCAGTCACTGGGGGGCCAATCCTCGCTGTCATTGTTTCCTTTATGTTAAGTTGTTTCTGTGCCTTCACTCACCACAGGTAGTACAGAAGACAACCTGAGAATTAGATTAGATCACACTATTAGAATGTTTTTCTTAATAATCTTATCTTTATATTGTCAGTTAGGTTTGGGCCAGAGGTGGGAGAATCGTTTTTTTAGTCCTAGGAGAAGAAGTAGCAAAAACCTTTAACCTTAGCAATTGTTGGGTCTGTGGAAGGCCAGGAGGATCTGAAGACTGGCCATGGGTGGCCAGCCCAGTCAAACCTAAATGGTGGGTCAGCACCCTGAGTGAGGTCCATAATGGAACGGGATTTTGGAAAAAAGAAGGAAGTTCATGGCGGCTTCATTCTTCTGAAAGAGGCATTTATTGTCTAAATAGAACAGGAGGCATATACACGGGAAAAAGTGTTTGTGACTGGACTTTATCTTTGGGTTTGGACTGTTGGACCCCCGACTGCCCTCCTTACGATTGTTCCAAATATTGAGGCAGACGTAATCAAATGCATGTTAAGCTCACTAATGGTAGCTGGTTAAGATGTTCCTACCATAATTACCAAAAGGATTTTACAAAAGGCTGTAAAGCAGTGGGGAAGGATAAGTTTTTTGACCACCTATTTTTAAGCTGCCCCTGAGATAATTCCACAAGTAGGACACGTGTTGTCTGTGACTATCAGTGGAAGTGGCAACACCAGAATGGAACTCGAAGCCTTTTTAAGTTCTGGTCCAGATCTAGCAAAACAGATCTGGGATGTAACTGTAGTCGGAAACCTCATGTGGGAGCTTGGAAATGCAAATATTGTGATTCTTATGGTGGGGCAACTATTGTTGGAGGACTGTAAGGCCCAGGAAGCAAGCTGTATTTTGACCCCCCAATTGATGATGAGAATTGGGAAGGCCCCTTTGCCAACGGGACCTGGGCTTTGAAAGGGCATTACTAGATTTGTGGCCAACATGCTCATCACAGGTTACCCCCAAATTGGTCAGGGATATGTTATGTGGGGTGTATTCGACCGCTGTTCTGTTTGCTACCACAAGTTCAGGGAAATCAGTTAAGAAACAAGGTATATAATAATCTAATTAAAGAAAAGCAGTCAATTGATGCATCCCTGGCTGAAGGGAGCACCCAAAAGTGGGGAAAGGATGAATGGCCACCTGAGCGAATCATACAACACTACGGACCAGCCACTTGGAATCCAAATGAATTAATATCAGGTGCCAGAGAACCCGTTTATAATTTAAATCAGATAATTAGCTTACAAGCTTTCTTTGAAATAATAGTTAACCAGACAGCTACAGCTCTTGACCTTCTTGCTGACCAATCCACTTAGAGGATGAATGCGATATTTTAACATTGGATGGTATTAGATTATCTGTTAGCAGAAGAAGGAGGAGTGTGTGTAAAATTAAATGACTCAAACTGCTGTTTGCAAATAGATGACAATGGAAAAGTGATGAAACAAATAACAAAGGGAATAAGAAAGTTAGCTCATGTACCAGTCCAAAGGTGGAAAGGATGGGAATGGGACATGTTTTCATGGTCAGCTGGTGGACTGTGGGTTAAACAAATGCTTTTTTTTCTCCTATGTGCTGTAGCAACTCTAATCTTTTTACCATGCATGATCCCTTGCTGAGCACAGCTCATTCAGCAGGTGATCAAGGGGATGCAGGTAGTAGCCATGCCTACAGATCCAGAAATGGCTACAAAAGGACAGAAAGTGATGTCACTGCAAATAATTGCAAAACAAAAAAAGACCCAGGAACAGAAAATTAAGTCAATGATAACTAAAGTTTGCAAAGATAATTATTGAGAAAATAAAAAGATGAGGGATTGAAAGAAAAGAGAATGAGGTGTAACATAATAAACAAACTCTGGGTCTGCTGGTAGATAAAGCCAGATATTGAGAGGTGAAAGAAGCAATGGGAGGAACCATAAATTCCATAGGAATTCCACTAATTGACACAAACTGTTACTCAGCCAAAGCCGAGCTAAATTCCTGGATTTAGAGAAAAAGAACAGAGACACAAAGAAAAAGGAAAGGGGGTCTGTATTAGGTGATCCAGGAAGTCTGTACCTCTGAAGTACCTCAGCCAACAGAGAAAGAGAGGGAAATGCGGGCGGGAAATTAGGATAAAAAGGAGGCTGTGTCCTCCAACAACTTGGGAGACCCCATGAGAAATACCCATGTCCTCTCCCTTTATTCGAATAAAGTTACAGGACTCCTCTGTCTCCTTTTTGGACATAAACCTTTGGTGTTTGTGGATTAATTTTCCTTACAAGCATCTCCTCCCTTGCAGCATCTATGAACCTACAAATATGGTGTATTATCCAAGTATAAAGTATTTCTAAGTCACCATGGTGATACACACAATCTGAAGATGTGAAAACACATTTCTAGTTCTCTGCAGAGGTATCCTGTTGATAGATACGAAATTTCCATGATTCTGGCATTTGCAAATTGGAACCTGAAGCTATCATACATGACTCCCAAGTGTTAGAGAAGCAGGTCTTGTGTAGGCAAATATATGTACATTTCCTAATTGTTTAGCTGGTTTTATGTCTCTTTAGTATACCCTTCATTTTGGTCTTGGTCTGTGTCTACTACTGAACTTCATGAAGTGCATGATGATAGTTGTGCATGCTGCTGTGTCCTGTTTTCAAGGGTTAACAGTGGGTTAAAAACTTTATGCTGGTATGAGAGGCAAGAGGAGGAGAGTATTTTTCAGGTATTTGCTGGAATGTGCTGTCTGGAATCAAAAGGGTTGAGATATCTAAAGGAAGACCCCATGTTAGAAACTATGAGAACAACTGGGTTTTATCTTCTAAATCGCTGCAGGAGGGCTCATTTGTATCAAAGCAATCACGTAAAAAAGACCCTGCTGAAGAAGACAAACAGGAGGGAGTGGATGCTGATAATGTGCTGGAGGAAATGGAGGTGGTTAGACAGACTAGGCTGCTTCCCTGTTAGAACTTCTGCCAAGAGAGACCTGGACATGCTGGCTCAGGCTTGCTGTCTTTTACAGACAAATGACCAACAGGTCCTACTTTGTCCGAGCAAAGCCACCTTACCTAACTGTGATTCCTGCCTGCTTGCCTCAGCTTCTCTTAGAGGGGACAGGTCTTAAGAGTGGATTTAAAATATTCAGTTTCCCCCTCTTTGTTGAGCTTCTGCCACAGAAGCTCCCTTTCAGTCCTGTGGCCAGACAAAAGCTTTGACTAGCACAGCAAATGCGTAGGAATTAATCTCTTTAGGGCAGGCTGCAACTTCTAAAGCCAGCTTCAACAGCAGTAAATGCACTGCCACAGCCAAAAACTCCCTAGTGAGGAAAGAGCATGGTGTTCCAGGCCCAGAAAGTCAAAAGTCCACAGGATTTATCCAGAGGTTATACTGACTGACAGATTCAGGGGGTCTTCAAGTGGCAATGACAAAACCCTGTGAGCTCAGCTGAGCTACACCAGTTGTAAAAGGAGCGTAGTGTGGTCAGAAGTGTACTACCTTCTCTGCACATAAGGTTACTCTATAAATATATGGGCAAATATGGTCTTCTCACCATTGGGATATGGGATGTAGTTTATTGAGAATGCAAGAGGTAAGGGGATTTTTCCAAATACAGGGGATTTTTCCATATGGTATTTCATGCGGAACTAAATCTTGTGAATCCCGTGAGCCAGCAAAGCATAAATGATTCTATCCCCTACAATCAGAACTTTACAGTGTGTATAAAGTTGTTTCTGGAAAATACTAATGGTTTATAGATTGGACTGGTCTTTGGGAGTCCCCAGGCCACTGTGGAACCCTACCTGGTCACATGGCAGACAGTGAGATATGCTCTATGTTCTTCAGTGGGAGGTACAACATGGAACAAGATACTGATCTATGCTTTCTCATGAAATCTTATCCCCACCAGCAGATGCCTTCTTGCAGAAAATGCACTGTCCACTGCCTCCTGAACTCTGGCCTCTCTTACAGCACTGCGTTTCTATAGAGCAGTGACAGTGTTTGTTTGATTTGGTGCAAAATGGTGCAGTTAAGAGGGGAGCTGTGGATAAATTTCAAATCCCTAATTTGCGGATCATTAACTCTGCACTGTAACCCTTGGGAGACAAAGTCACCTGTTTCATGGGCTGGGAAGGTGCTTTTGCAAATAAGGGTGTTTGTTCAACACTGCTGATCCCTGCTGATCTGTTATAAAAGCCACGTTAGTTATTGTANCAATCTGAAGATGTGAAAACACATTTCTAGTTCTCTGCAGAGGTATCCTGTTGATAGATACGAAATTTCCATGATTCTGGCATTTGCAAATTGGAACCTGAAGCTATCATACATGACTCCCAAGTGTTAGAGAAGCAGGTCTTGTGTAGGCAAATATATGTACATTTCCTAATTGTTTAGCTGGTTTTATGTCTCTTTAGTATACCCTTCATTTTGGTCTTGGTCTGTGTCTACTACTGAACTTCATGAAGTGCATGATGATAGTTGTGCATGCTGCTGTGTCCTGTTTTCAAGGGTTAACAGTGGGTTAAAAACTTTATGCTGGTATGAGAGGCAAGAGGAGGAGAGTATTTTTCAGGTATTTGCTGGAATGTGCTGTCTGGAATCAAAAGGGTTGAGATATCTAAAGGAAGACCCCATGTTAGAAACTATGAGAACAACTGGGTTTTATCTTCTAAATCGCTGCAGGAGGGCTCATTTGTATCAAAGCAATCACGTAAAAAAGACCCTGCTGAAGAAGACAAACAGGAGGGAGTGGATGCTGATAATGTGCTGGAGGAAATGGAGGTGGTTAGACAGACTAGGCTGCTTCCCTGTTAGAACTTCTGCCAAGAGAGACCTGGACATGCTGGCTCAGGCTTGCTGTCTTTTACAGACAAATGACCAACAGGTCCTACTTTGTCCGAGCAAAGCCACCTTACCTAACTGTGATTCCTGCCTGCTTGCCTCAGCTTCTCTTAGAGGGGACAGGTCTTAAGAGTGGATTTAAAATATTCAGTTTCCCCCTCTTTGTTGAGCTTCTGCCACAGAAGCTCCCTTTCAGTCCTGTGGCCAGACAAAAGCTTTGACTAGCACAGCAAATGCGTAGGAATTAATCTCTTTAGGGCAGGCTGCAACTTCTAAAGCCAGCTTCAACAGCAGTAAATGCACTGCCACAGCCAAAAACTCCCTAGTGAGGAAAGAGCATGGTGTTCCAGGCCCAGAAAGTCAAAAGTCCACAGGATTTATCCAGAGGTTATACTGACTGACAGATTCAGGGGGTCTTCAAGTGGCAATGACAAAACCCTGTGAGCTCAGCTGAGCTACACCAGTTGTAAAAGGAGCGTAGTGTGGTCAGAAGTGTACTACCTTCTCTGCACATAAGGTTACTCTATAAATATATGGGCAAATATGGCCTTCTCACCATTGAGATATGGGATGTAGTTTATTGAGAATGCAAGAGGTAAGGGGATTTTTCCAAATACAGGGGATTTTTCCATATGGTATTTCATGCGGAACTAAATCTTGTGAATCCCGTGAGCCAGCAAAGCATAAATGATTCTATCCCCTACAATCAGAACTTTACAGTGTGTATAAAGTTGTTTCTGGAAAATACTAATGGTTTATAGATTGGACTGGTCTTTGGGAGTCCCCAGGCCACTGTGGAACCCTACCTGGTCACATGGCAGACAGTGAGATATGCTCTATGTTCTTCAGTGGGAGGTACAACATGGAACAAGATACTGATCTATGCTTTCTCATGAAATCTTATCCCCACCAGCAGATGCCTTCTTGCAGAAAATGCACTGTCCACTGCCTCCTGAACTCTGGCCTCTCTTACAGCACTGCGTTTCTATAGAGCAGTGACAGTGTTTGTTTGATTTGGTGCAAAATGGTGCAGTTAAGAGGGGAGCTGTGGATAAATTTCAAATCCCTAATTTGCGGATCATTAACTCTGCACTGTAACCCTTGGGAGACAAAGTCACCTGTTTCATGGGCTGGGAAGGTGCTTTTGCAAATAAGGGTGTTTGTTCAACACTGCTGATCCCTGCTGATCTGTTATAAAAGCCACGTTAGTTATTGTATTCACATGTTATGTACAGTCATGTGATGCTTGAGGCCTGAAATACATTTAGCCAGTCAGAAGAGATAAGGCAGGCTGCAATCTGGCTTTCTTCCCTGAGGTTTGCAGAATGTGTTTGCAGATGTGTTGATCTTCAGGAGGCTGGCGGGCTGGGGTGGGGAGGGGAGGAGGGGGGACGGAGTATTTTCTTCAACTGCTTATTTCAGTATCAGAAGTAAATGAGAAGATGAAGTCATCTTTAACACCTCCTGGTAGCTGTGAAGACGTCTTTCCCACATCCGGAGCCATGCTTTCTCAGTTTTGTATCAACAATGATTGTCAGCCTTCATAAATTGGATATGACCTTAGTAATTTAGTCTGGAATTGTGTAGAGCTAATGAGCTGGACTGGGTCTGTTTCAATAATGCTTATTGCAGCAAACAGGTGTAAGTAGCTCACCTGATCAACAAACCAGTGGGATCAGCATCTTGGCTAGGAAACGATCAGCTTCTATCTCATGTGATGTTGTAGTTCAGCAACACACACACTACTTTGTCTCCTTCTGTGACTAAACATAATACCTTCTAGACTTTTGTCGTGGTTTGACACTGGTTAAAATGGCAGGCATCCGTGAAAACCATTCACTCACTCTCCTCTGCTATAGTTGGGCAGAGGAGGGGAAAAAATGAAGGGCTCATGAGTTGAGATAAGGACTGGGAAGAAACACTTTAAGGGCAAACCAGGTTCAAATTTAAAGGTATAAAGCAAATTTATCATTAACAGAGTCAGAGGAGGATAATGAGGAGTAAAATAAGCCTTTAAAACACCTTTTTTCCCTCAGCCCCTCCCTCCTTCCCACCAACAGCACAGGGAGACAGGGCATGGGGGGGTGAGGCGTAGGGTTTGGTCAGTTCATTACCCAAGATCTTTTTCAGTTCATTCAGGGAAAGGAGTTTTTTCTCTTGCTGTGCTGTCAGTCCCTCCCACAGGCAAAACAGTCTTCCCAGAACTGCTGTGGCATGGGTCCCTCGTCCATGAGGCATGGTCTTTTAAGGATAGGCTGCTCTAGTTTGGAAGCAAGGGCTCTCTGTCTCTGGAAGCAGGGGCCCTCTCTCCCCATTTGGGTCTCCCACTGGATTACAGCTTTTTCTGGCCTCTGCTTGCTCCAGTGTAGATACCTTTCTCATGGCCTGCGAGTGGATTTCTGCACTCCCTGTGGACTTCATGGATTACAGGGGGACAGTTTGCTTCACCATAGTCTTCATTACAGCTTGCAGAGGAATTTTTACTCCGACGTTTGGAGCACCTCCTCCCCCTCTTTCTTTTCACTGACCTCGATGCTGCCATGTTGTCTTTCTCCACATGTTCTCACTTCCTCCTCTTTCTCTGACTAGAATAAAAATTGCTGTTCATAGGTATCATTGTCAACAAGTTTCCCTAATTCAAAGATTCTTGCAGCATCTTGCAGCACTGAGAGGTTGATCTCGTCTAATTCCGTGTCGGACAATTGCTCACCATGTTTCTCTGCCGGCCACGTGGCCCCCGCTGCCACCACACAAGCAGCGGCAGCCGCCGCAGCGCTGGTGCCTCTCCTCATGCAGGGTGCCAGGAAGGAGAAGCTGCCACCACCACCCCTGCCCTTCTGCCCGCAGCACGGCTGGCCGGGGCAACCAGGCAGGCAAAGTTCACTGCGGGCCACACCAAAATGGGGGTGGCCGTGGCAGCTGCGTCACCACACGCGGCGCCGGGATGGCTCCTGGTGGCGGCCCCTCGCCACCCCCTGGGACAAAAACTGCGCTTGCGCTGTTTTGTTTCTTTTCTTAAATATGTCATCACAGAGGCGTTACCAACCTCTCTAATTGGGCCAGCAGCGTGTCCATCTGCAGAGCCATCAGAGATTGGCTCTGTCGGACATGGTGGAAGTTTCCAGCAGCTTCTCACAGAAGCCACTTCTGTGGCTCCCCCCTGCTACCAAAAACCAGGCTATGTAAAACCAACACAACTTTGAATGTTTCCACCAAAGTCAAGGTTCAACTTCTTAATGCATCTAAGTATTAAAGGAAAATGAGGGGTTCATAGGAGCAGCTGTACCCAAGTAATCTCCAAGGATGGGGACAAGCTTTGCCAGACACTAGCTAAGAGAAGGAGGAATTGAATAAAAATACCAAGAGCAAATATTTATGTTTGGCTCCTCACAGGCCAAAGTTGAGTAAATATTGCTTACCTCAGAGGGGGACAGTACAAACCTGCCACTTTATGGTATACGAGTTTTGGCAAGGTACTTTGAAGTTGGTGAGTCCTGCATCTGGGAGTTGCTACGTCCAGCTACACATGACAGATACATGCAATTTCATCCCTTCTACCCAGAGGCTACATGACATTGATTACAAGTGCAAAAGCTTCCTTTCTCCAGGCTAGTACTGGGAGTTCCATTGTTTTCTGTTTTTCTAGGACAGTAGCTGTGAGGCATCACCAAAACATAGAACATAGGTGGGGGAGTTGTGACACTTCTTCTCCCTGACCAAGGTGTTTAGCTGGACAATCTCCATTTTCAAGCTGGTGTGTGAATGTTTGATGGAGCTCCCTGCTGCTGTTCAGGTTAGGGGTAATGTGACTTTGTGCACAGGCGGAGCTGCCTCTGCACATTCTTTGACTGTTGTGGCCTCTCTCAGCTCTCCTGCAGGACTTGGCCTCTCCAAGGAGCTGATGCACAGCAGAGTCTCATCCGCATCCCTGCTGCCCCGGGAGCATGAAGTGTCTGACCTGCTCAGCCCACTTTGTACCTCAACAGTAAACTAAAGTCTTCATTAGCTTGTTTGATAGTTGAATAAAATTCTTTGAAACACTGGCATATTAACTGCAATCAAGTTTTGAAAGGTCTCTGTTTGCTAGAAGGAAATTAGCCTGATAAATCGCTCTTTTGAATTAAATAAGTGAGTAATTTTTCACAAGCAAGCTCAGAAACTATCATTTGGGAAGCTTTCCCCCCCCTTTTTAATTTTTTTTTTTCATTTTAGTATATTACACGTGGTTGTTCTTAAAGAACTGATTTTTTTGTCTTAAGAGATAAACTGTCACTGAAGTGTAAGCAGCTTGTAAACCCATCCTGTCTGTCTGCCTCAGACAACCTCGTAGTGGTCTCGTGATCAAGCAGCGGCCTATGAATTGTACTTCCAAAAGGATAATAACTAATGGTGTGACCTTGGATCATTGCCTGCCTTTCTGTGCCTTTGCTTACCTGTTGGTCTAGAGAAGCATTACCGTCCCTGGGTCAAAAAGGCCTGTTTAAGTAAGGAGTTCCCAGATAATTATAGTTACTTAGTAACTTTCATCTCAGAGCAAACTGGTTGAGGCTGCTAAGAAATGTTGTGGCTTCCCTTTTGGTCAAAATCAGCAACTGACCTGAAGGTACCTCCAGTTCTCAAACCTTTAAACAGAGTCTGCACTCAAAAGTACAGCTTAGGAGCTGGAACAAATTGCTGTATCCCTTATGTACTGGGTCTGAAAGGGACCCCAGAAATGCACACTGACCCTGGTTTCGCGCCAGAGCTACAGATCTGCTAAGAATTTAATGTGTTCCATCTACTGAAGAAAAGCAAATGCTAGTACAAACAACTGTGACACTGGATTCATCTTGCCTCGGGCATATTTATCCAGGGTATTGCCATTACATCATTCACATTAGGACTTTATTATCCGCTATTTTAGGTCTTAGCAGCTGTTACAAGCCCTAGTCAGAGGTCAAGATGTTGTTGAACTTCAGATCTTTTTGAAAGAAGAGCATAATTGTACCAATAACAATGTTAGATTTGCAGCAGTGCACTGTCATACAAATCATGAAAGATAATGTAATCTAAATTATATTTATTTTTAAAAATTAGGTTTTATTGCCAAAAAGTTAGATACTGCAGGTTAAAATCCCTCTGGAAAAGGCTACCATACCTTCATCTTTGAGAAGTAAATAAGGTAATTTGGGGCTTTTTTATTGTATCAGAAAAGACTACAAATTATTTAAGAACAAACTTCCATCATCTAAATAAAATAATACTGAAATATCCTGCTGTACTTTGTAGTAACTGCATAAAACATGATGACTCACGTGATTAGAAATTCTCCTTTATTTTTCCTCTGTGTGCAATGCTGATCGTCATGAACTGTTTGTCACAGTGCGTAATTACATTCCTTTCACTTAAACTGTTTCTACATATTTTCAATTTCTATTTCCCGAAGCTGATTGTTGAGTGTTACACTGCGGTTTGGACACAAATTGCATGCAGACACTTGGGTGGTGAACTTCAGTGTACTTTATGAGAAATTTTGCTCTCAGACAAAATTCAGACTCAGAGGAGCAGAGTCTCCCAGAGAACTGTTGGTGAACTGTGCCACTGACAGAAATGTTCAAGGCAAAAATGCAGACCATCTCCTTGAACTCAAGTTTGTCATAAAATAATCCATTCCTTCTGAGGACCTCACTTCCAGACAAACAGTGCTCCAGGGCAAGCAAGAGATGGCCCTTGCACTGCTCACCAGTTAGGTCCTTGTGATCATGAGCAGAAGGCAAGATATCTGAAAAGTCTCTGTTGGTCCAAGTACAGTCTCTATTTTTTTACTGGAGAAACCCCACCTCCTCTGGTCTCAAGGCTTCAACCCCCAAATTCTTCTCAGTGTTATGGGTGGTATCTGACCCAGAGCACTTAGAAATCTCCTCTACTTGTGACGGCTCATAAGCGCTCTGCTCGCCATCCAGGCAGGAGATGACTCAAAAGGCCTGGTGAGATTTGTTTTGCTGCTATCTCCTCTGCCTGTGTTCTTGTCCGAGCTCCACATTCCTATGTTCTGCCTGCCCAGCATGTGCTGTGGTAACTGACACTGGAAGCTGCGTGGGCAGGGAATGGGTTTTGGTTTTAGTAAAAATGGGCAGTTACATCATCTTGCACAACAGGTCCTTGCTCTGTGGTTGGGCTGGGCCAACCGAGTCCTCCTAAGCTGCAAAAATATGGAAAACTTGAAATTGCAGTGATCAAAAAATATTATAATATGTTATATATACTAACAACATATTCTAGGCTGCTCCCTGCATGGAATCTCCCAGATATACCTGGCAACAAGGGAGAGAGAGATTTGAATACGAATGTCAGCTGGAGGAAGGGGCCCTTAATAGTATTTTGGCTAATTGCCAGGTTGCCTGCTCTTGAAAAATATGCCTGTGCTGAGACAGACATATTTTTCATGTGTAGAAAATTCTATTGAGTGTTGGTAGGGCTTTATATTTTCCTAATGCTTCCTACAGTCAACTGTGTGAAGGTTCACAGTAGCCATGAGGTCAGTGTTCCTAGCTCAAAGGCCTACAGGCCTTCTTTGGAAGACTTGGAAAACTGTAGCAGCTGAACGGGCCCAGAAAAGACATTGCCATTTTGGAGAGTACCAGATGTAAACTCACAAAATGAAGTATTTTTGTGTTTTGTGGGCTGGGGGGGAGGGTGGGGGGTGGCTTTTTTTGCTTGTTTGCTTGATTGTTTTTTTTTTAATAAATCCAGATGACTAACTCAGGGCCTCCTTTTCTCCTTCCCCGCAGGCAGAACAAAGTCTCTGATGAGTTGTTTGTTCAAAAGGTCCCCACTGATTTTACCTTTGGGTCTGTTCTTACTCTCTCATTGTTTCATGTAAGCATTTTCTGTGGTAATTAAACCGTAATAGCATAATCCCTGGTGGCCTTCCTGGAGTGTCTGGACTCTCTGGGTTGAGAAAGCTCTGCTTGGGGGCAACATATTTTTCTCTAAGTGGGAAGGCAAAGAGTTGATGTTGTGAATGGTGTCCTGATTATGATGGAAAAATCTCTTAAAAGAGGAAAGTTTTGCAGCATTTCCTAGAAATTATTCAGGCTACCTTTGTCCAGTTTCCTCTGACAGATCCCAGCAACCAAGATGGTGCGTGTATATTTTGTTCCTGGCTGCTTCCTTCTGGACTCTGGTCTGCACTGTCCCAGAGGAACACAGGTATCTCTGTGATTTGCAGATGCAGGTGCAGGCATTTTTTTGTAGCTGGGCACAGACACATTCAGAGCTTTGAAGTTCGAGACCTTGAACTGGCAGTGGAAGCAGATTAAAAATCCTCTTCAGCTTCCTAAAATGCAACGTCTAGAGTCATCTGAACTGTGAGGCCATGAAGGAAAACTAGTTGTTTAAAGGCTTTTAAAAAATGAAGTAGAGGTTTGGTACTTTATGTTGGTTGCATTTCCTCTAAATGATTTTGACAAACTATTAATGCGAATGCCTCTAATTTCAAGTTTTTCCTTTTTGGATATAACAAAACTAAGACAGCCTTTTAGGAGTATGGCCACAGACAGAGGAAGAACAGACATGTCCAGGGGAAAAATACAGCCATCCCATGGGAATTAACAGAATAGAAAGGCTTGGAAATCCTAGTTTTGGAATCCAGACAAGGGATTTCTGCAACAAGACAGACCCTAAAAAACTTAAAACTGCAGACGCTCTTCCTGCTCTGTAGGAGTTGCTTGGAGTGGGGCTTGGCTGGCTGAGCTCTCATCTTGGGCCCTTGGACACATCCCATGACTCAGTTTCCCTCTGTGTAGAACAGAAAGGTTTCTATTGATGGTCTTTATAAAGCTTATTTGAGATCTTTTGGTGAAAAGGGCCGTAGTGACTAGGTGCTGGTGGTGTGTTCATGGCAGAATCAGTGTGACCTGAAGTCAGAGGGACCCCTGTACAGGTTTACCCCTGAATCAGGTTTATTGCCTAAGTCCTGTTTTATGAATACACCAAGACTGAATTTAATTCTGTGTTGGTCAGCATGGTGTCGGTGCAGTGCAGAGGAGCCAGTGCTCACACACAGCACGGCTGCGGTTGCATCATGAATGCAAAATCTGGCCTGTATAAGAGCTAATTTTTCTACAGCAAAAGTTTGGGGGTTATTTAGGTTTTATTTTTGATGGCCTTTGGTGTGTGGGGTTTCTTTTTTGCTTTGGGTTTGATTGTGGGTTTTCTGGGGAGGTTTGGGTTCTGGATTTTGTTTGGTTTGGGTTTTCTTGGGTTGTTTTGTTTTGCTTTTTTTTTTAATCCTTGGCTGAAACCAGGACAGTGACTTTGCTGGGTTATTTTGTTTGTTTGTTTGTTTTAATTTGTCATTCTTTTTAAGCTTAAACAAATTATGGAGCAAAGAACGGAACTAAAATTTAAATTTTATGATTCCATGTGTTCAAGTGCTTGTTCAGGAGAATAAGTTATTCTCTTGGGAAAAGACCTCGGCGTCGTGGCACTCCCTAGTGGCACTGCCAGAGCGGTCCCGCTGCTGGGGTGCTGGTTCGGAGGCTCCATTCAGCCTCCTTGAGTTGAGGAGTGGGACAGGAATGGGGACAAACAGGCCATTCACTTTTCCAGCCATCCACCCTTCCAGCATTACAACACACACAGGGACGGCTGGGATTTCACCTCTGTAACACTTACCTACAAAGTGAACGGTTTTTTCCGCATTATTTTTGCTGCACAGGGAAAGGGACAAGGATTTCCCATTTGCCACGTGAAGGAATGAACAAGGTAAGATTTGAGTATTTCCCTGCTGTTAATGAAAACTTCTGAAGTTCTCCTTCCTGCTGGTTTTTGGGTTGTGAAAGATTTTCCAGCTAGCCAATAGCTGCAAAGAAAATTAAACAAACAACCCCCCAACCGGCTGGGCGCTTACAAGCGTTGATTCCCGGGTTGGGGGGGGTTTTTTTGTGACTGGTCGAACCCGCCCCTGAGGGCGGGTGGGGGTGTGGGGCCGGGCGGACGCCGTCCCCTCCCCGGGCCGGGGCGGCCCCGCCGTGGCGCTCGGCGGCGGCGCGGACTCCAAGGCCCGGCGTGCAGCGGGGCGCGGCGCAGGCGCGCCGGGCCGGGCTTGAGTGGCAAGTTGTTTGTTCCAGCGAGCACCAGCTGCTCGGCACTCCGGGCTCCGCTGCTCCGCTCCGCGCCCCGCCGGCCTCCCCGCCGCTCCAACTTTTGCACCCTCTGCTCCCTCATCCCCCGTTCCNGGGGGGTGTCTGCCTTGCAAGTGAGCAGGACAACCTCCTTGGAAAGGGGGTGGGTTGATGGGTGCTCTCCTCCTTGGGGGGAGGGGGGGACAAATAAAGTAGGGTCCTGGATGGAGGACACCTCTCCTTGCAAGGGGGCAGGGTGTTGGTTGGGGGTCACCGTCCTTCCTGCAAAGGGGCAGGGTGCTGGCGTGGGTGAGGGCACCCTACTTGCAAGAAGTCAGGCTGCTGGGTGAGGGGGGGACGCCCTCCTCGCCGGAGGGCAGGGCTTTTTGGGGGTGAGGGGAGCACCTGCGTCTTCCCTACGCATACCCCCCCATCCCAAGACTGGGAGATGGTGATGAGGATCAGCGCTGGAGTTCAGGGTGTCCCCGTCCGGCTTTAGGGCAGCCCCCAGTGCGCCTCCCGCTGCCCGGCCCGGCCGGCGCTGCGCCCGGCGGATGAATGAGAACAGGTGGGGGCCGGGGGGCCCGGCCCGGCCGGCTGCAGGCTCGGGGCGGCCGCCGGACAACAAAGGCAACAACAGCAGCCCGAGGAGGAGGAGGAGGAGTGGTGGGTTTTTGTTTTTTTTACTCTCTCGCTCTCTGTGGTTTTTGTTG
>VXAD01002802.1:166202-202189 GCA_013399195.1 Dicrurus megarhynchus | reverse complement strand
TTTTTTACTCTCTCGCTCTCTGTGGTTTTTGTTGGTTTTTTTTTTTTTTTTCCTGGATTGTTGTTCCTTGCAGCACTTAAAGAAGGAGCGAGTCCTCCACACGCGGGTTTGTTTAAAAGGTGCTTTTCCAGTGCTGCCGAATTGGAGGAGGATGAGGAGCAATGCATGGCTTGCACTTAAAAATTATGGTATTAAGTAATTTGGGTTGTGATAGCTTTCGGGGAAAAGAAAAATGTAGTGGAAGGCACTGAAAGCACTGTGAGAATTATTTTTTTTATTATTGTTTTTTATTTAGGGGAAGGAAAGAAAATACTGTGGCCAGGTTATTGGATGCATGTAAGGTGCTAGGCCTTTTGCACAAAACAACTTGAATTGCAATCATATATTCTTCTGTCTTCACTTAGCTTGTTGACTTCACGTTATTCAGAAAGAGGAATGGGAATGTAAATAACACAATTCAAACTCTTCTTGTTTTTCCTGCCTGATAATTATTTTTTCAGTTTTCTTCCTACATTTATTCTCCTATTAAGGTGAGAAATTTTCTTTGGCAGTTGGAAAATAATGAATAGATATTTAAGAAATAGAAAGCAAATTAATTTGTTTTATTTCAAACTGTAATTCAATGCTCTCTGTTAAAATGCTTACAGATGAATAGACCCATTTGTGGTGTAATTTGATTACAGCCCCTTATCTTAAACTTCATGCCTTGAAATTTCACTGTGATTTGGGGCTCGTCCCATTTGGCTTGCCACTAACATTGTTTGCAGTGTAAAGTATATCAGTACCTTGTTTACTGCTGTCCCTGAATACTCCACAGGGCATTAAAGGGTCCTCAGTCTTAAACTTCTATTTTTAATGTGTTGTTTCATTGTAATTGAAAGTTGCTGCTGATTTTTTGAAGGGCTTGTTGCTTCCTCTCCCATGCTTAAAATGTCACTGTTACTGTCAACAATGAAGTCTTTAATCTGCCACTCTTAATGCATAGGAGATTCATGGGGCTTTTTCTGTTTGTTTGGGATTACTATTATTGTTTTATTTTTCTTTTTTAAACTTCAGGGATGGTCCTGTTGTCTTTTTGTTTCACATTACATTTTACATTTTCAATGTTAGCGAGCTGTGAAAGGGTCAGGGCAGTAAGATAACCCTTTTTGGGGTGTGATACCTTGTCCTGCATTTGGGTGCAGCACCTGACAGTTTTGTATTGTCTCTGGTTGCTGTGGTGTCTGTCTTCTAACATATATACCCTGAGTACCAATCTTTCCTTACCTTCCATGGAACCTCACTGATCAGGAACAACAGATGTTTGTGGAAAGGTTTGTTGGCATGGGGAACTTCTCTTCATTTCCCTTGTGTTCATTTTGTTATTTTTGCAGACAGTAGAGATCCAGGGGAATCTTGTTTGTGTCATTCTTGAGACAACTGACAGCACTGAAATGCTTTCTCCAGTGTGCTTTTGCATGCCCTGCGGCAAACAGGGTCCCTGCCCCACAAATCTTCTCTCTGATGAACACCATGTGCATGAGGAAGACAAGGGTCTCTGGGAGATGTAACTCTATAAATTTATGACCTCACTGTTTCTCTTTCTTCCTCCTTTAAGAAGTGAATATGCCCAGAAGACAACAACTTTTTATAGGGGTGCAAGACAAATCTCCCCTCCCACACACCCCATCTGCAAAGATCCCCTTAGGGGAATGAAAGAGGAAGGTGGTCTTACATCCCTGCTAATTTTTTCTGATGAGATAGCAAAGATGCCAGTTACTACATCACCTACATTTGTCCCAGTGAGACCTTAAACAGAGTTTTTACTGGTGCTGCAAGGCTGCCAGTAAGAAATAATGATTTGTAGGACAGATGTGATCCAAAGGGGTGACAATGACATCATCAGTATTTTTATGTTAGTCATGCAAGAAACTAGGGTTTTTACACAGCCTCCTTGGAGGGTCTCTTTCATGTTGTCATACATCAGGGAAAAAGGCTGGAACAGTGTTTTTTTTAAATCTTGTACGTTTTTCTTAATCCTCTTGGGAAGGAAAAGTAACAAATCTCCCTTTTTATTTGGCCTTTTGCCACTCTCACACTCTTGCCCTTGTTCATGACACAAGTGTTTTAATTTAGCTTCTGTTACAATAGCAATATTTTCTTGTACAGAGAGCAGGAGTTTTGAGACTATTCTGATGGCCAGAAGCAAGACAGCAGCTAATATGGTGAAGGGGTGAGACCAGTAGTGGATAAAACAGTGGGCTGAACTGAGCTGAAAGAAAAATATTATTAATCATAAATTTAAGTTAGGCATGAGGTATTTTATGCAAAGTTGCATTAAGAGAGGTGGTGTAGGAATAAATAATAGTGGAACTGCAGTTACACTGAGCACTGTGCTCTTGGTGTTCTGCTTTTGTCAGTGCAGGCCTACTGATTTCAGCAGGCTCTTCCAGGCACCCCAGTGGAGGACTGACCCATGCCTTTTTTAGTTGCATGCTGAAGATTTGCGTGTGTCTAATCTTTTTGCTGTTGCTGTCATCACTGTGCTGGTGTTTTATTGATCGTGTTGGTTAGAGCGTGGTGCTAATAACACCAGGGTTGGGGCTTCAGTCCGCATACGAGCCATTCACTTAAGAGTTGGACTCAGTGATCCTTGTGAGTCCCTTCCAGCTCAGCACATTGTGACTCTGTGTCTGACTTGAGTGTTCCTTGGTGCCAAGGATTTTCACCTATTCAGAAGCTGTGCAGTGTGTTTATGCATGTAAATATAACAACTGTGTGTGGCTTCACCATTGTATTATTTTTCTTTTGTATGTGCCTCTGTAAATGTTAGTTCTGTGGGGCAGAGAACTGTGCTCATCTGAAAACTCCCACTTTCATCTCCCTGTGTGCTGCAAAATGAGTAGCTTCCCTCACATCAAAACTAAGTGTCTCTGCTTCCTTGGTCAGAGTTAGTGTCTCAAGCTACTGGGAGATGTGCCACAAGTAACCTGCTTGAGGACTTGATACAAATACTGTTTTGCTACATTCCTGTCTTGATTTTTTTTTTCCTAATTGCAAAATATTTTTTAACTGCATCCAACAAGGAAAAGTGCTGGATTCTGCACTGGGATGGGGCAACCCTGGATGTCCTACAGCCTGGGGAAGGAGATGCTGGAAAGCGGCACCACAGAAAGGGACCTGGGGGTCCTGGTTGATGGCCAGTGGGATCTGAGCCAGCAGTGCCCTGGAGCCAGGAGGGACATCCCTGTCCTGGGGGCACCGGGCCCAGCAGCGCCAGTCGGGCCAGGGAGGGGATTGTCCTGCTCTGCTCTGGGCTGGGGCAGCCTCACCTCCAGTGCTGGGGCAGTTTGGGCAGCACAGCATAAAAATTACATTAGAGATCATCCAAAGGATGATGAGGACAGGGAAGGGCCTTGAGGGGAAGCCATGTGAGGAGCTGCTGAGGGCACTTGGTCTGTTCAGCTGGAGGAGAGGAGACTGAGGGGAGACTCATTGCAGTCTGCAACTCCCTTGTGAGGGGAAGAGGAGGGGCAGACACTGATCTCTGCTCTGTGTGACCAGTGACAGGGCCCAAGGGAATGGCCTGAAGCTGTTTCAGGGCAGGTTTAGGTTGGATGTTAGGAACAGGTTCTTCCCCCAGAGGGTGGCTGGGCACTGAACAGGCTCCCCAGGGCAGTGGTCGCAGCACCAAGGCTGACAGAGCTCAAGGAGCATTTGGCCAATACTCAGGCACAAGGTGTGACTCTTGGGGATGGTGCTGTGCTGGGCCAGGGGTTGGACTCAATGATCCTTGTGGGTCCCTTCCAACTCAGCATGTTCTGTGATTCATTTTAGTGCACAGGAATTAAATCTGAATGGAGGGCAGTTTGGGATAATGCATGCATTGAGCCACCAGTGCATGCAATAGATAGAAGGAAGGTGAGCCTAACCTTGTCTTTTCAGTGTGTATAAAAATATATGGAGAGTCCAGGAGAATAAAGGGGGGTCAGGTTCATCCAAGCACTGGATCTATATAATGTAATTAGCTTGATTTCTGGGTAATGCTTTAGTAGACCCCTGAATATCTGGAGTCAATGCTAACGAGTAATCTTTCCTGTCTATTCCGGTACCTAATATAAAGATGTGGTGGTAAACAGTGAAAGGAAGTAGTTGAGGGGGAAAGGTATTATTTGAGTTATAAAGGTATTAAATTATAACTAGAATAAAGTTGAGCAGTTAGTTTTTTAACAGGGCTGGGTGGTTAAAGTAATTGTAGGTCATGTGTCTAGCATCACAAATTTTAAAATCTCTGAGGGTTTTTTGATACTCTTTGATTTGAGATGGTCATTATTCCTGAATGCTAAAGAGAAGGAAATATTCTCCATGTGTAAAGGATGAGACCTTGGTCACCTGAAATGTTTAAGGCAGTCATTCCAAAAGTATTTATCACTCTGGGTTCTTTTTCAAGATGCTCCAGTTCATGTATATTGGTGATTTGAAGCAGAATTACAGATGCTTTGCAAGCTTACTGGTTTGGCACTAAATACAGACGGCTGTCCGTGTGAGTGAGATGCTTCCCAGAGAAGCTAGATGGGATGGAGCAGCCAGGCTGGGCTCTGCTTCAGGTTTAATTCTGCTTGTCACACAGCCACTACTGACATGGGATGCTTGGAGGCAGGTGGTATTCTTAGCGTGGAGAGGTTCTTAAAAATATTCATTCCAATAAAAATGTAGCAAGAAGTGAATGGTGATAAAATGTACAGAGTAAGTTGGATTTTCTTTGGGTTTTGAGCAAAAAATAAAACTAAGTTTGTTGTCTTTAAGTTTGTGGTGGTATTTTTGGTAATCTGTCCGTTTTGCTTAGTAATAATTGACACCTCTACTTATGAACAGTGTGCTGTTGCTATTAATGTAAGTGTTTCCCACTCCCTGATCACTTGTTTACTGTCTAGGTGTCCTGAAATTGGAGATACTGTAATAAAAGGTCTATTTTGGACTTCAGAACATAACAGGACAAGCAAGTGCTTAAAATGTATCCATGCATCATTGAGGACATTGAGATCAGCAGTCTGTTTCCTTTGGTATGAACTCAGACAAACACATGTTGTTTATGCCCTTATATGAGATACAGATCAGCCTGCAACACTGTATGATTATCTGGCAAAGGCAAGTTACTCCTATTGTTAAAACCTTTTTTTTTTTGTCTCTTTTGGCTTCTGCCATCCTGTGCATCCTAGGAAGACCACTGAGTAAAGGCTTCTGTCAGTTATAAGATCGTATCTACTCATCTAAAACATGTTGCTCGTGTTTTCTTTTGTTGTGGCAAAGACTCCAAATGCCTTGAATATTTTATTTTGTTTTCTGAGCGTGTATGTGTGTGGGATATCTGAGGTTTGGGGACTTCTTTTGCAGTCTGATTTGGTGACCATCTGTTATAGAAGGACTGAGTGCTGATGTCCAGACACCACAGGAGGCTGGAGTGATGGGAAGCCCCATGGCTAAAGTCGCCTGCCTGCCCTTCCCCAGAGCACTTTGCTGCCCTGTTTGTGTCACCATGGGCATTTATGGTGCTGAACTTGCTGGTGGATGTTCAGGATGGGTAAAGCTAGTGAGAAGCAGCTAAGTGAGGAGGTAGAGAGAATAGAAGTTACTTGTTTGAGCTAAGGAAGCATAAGCTCTTTAATTGTGCATGTCATTGATTTGCATTCAAGGCTGCTGGGTGTTTCAGCTGCTGCTGGGCTGTGAGAGCATTCTGCAGTGTTTTAACATGTTAAACCTTAGAAAGAACAGGTTTCCTTCGCGATGGTCTCTTACTGTTTATCTGCAAATGTTATTTTTTCTCTTTATTTTCTGCTTCTGGCACGTGGCTTACCAGTGGGGCACTGCCTGATTTTATTTCTTTGCCTGGCAGTTCCATCATGCAGTCAGTCCTCAACCTACCATGTGGTCCCACCAGGCTGAGGCTGATGCCAAGTCACAAACTGACAGGAGTGCTTAGAAACTAAATGAGATTCAAAAGGTGGAATGGAAGTACTAGATCAAACCCAGAGTGTAATGCTGGGCAGCACTATGTACTGGAGAAATGTTGATTTAGATACTCTGCTTCTAAAATAAATAAATAATTGCCTGTAGTTTGTAGTGGGATGGTTGTTTATCCTTGTTTCACATGTTTCAGTTCATTGGGAAAGCTGTCACATAGATGAGATGCATCACCTGTGGATAAGGTACAACATCAGTGATATAAAAGTAACACCAATGGTGCCCGCTCATGTTGAGCTGAGAAGTAGAAAAGAAGAAAAAATATTCATCTTTTACCATTTAACTCATTAAAGATCCCCTCAGATGAATTTTTTTATTACTTGGAGGTGAAAGTCAGTATTTAAATTTAAAATGTGGCTTTTAGTAGTTAGATGTCTCTTCCTGCAAGCTGGTGCTCCTGTGCTTCAGCCGTAGAGCCAGTGCAGGTCTGTTAAGGGAAAGTATGAATACTGTGCATTCGTCATCTAGAAGTAACAGCTGAGTTGTTCATTAACACAACAGTTTGAATCCACAGACTACCCCTCCACTGAGTTACAACTTAAAATAGGCTCTATTTGATGGCTGAATTCTTTGACAATGCCTTGGTTGTTCTCTATAAACATGTAAGTCTTTCCATTTAATTTTTTAAAATTCTGTTTAGCACATCACCTCATTTATCCAAAACACAACTTCTTAATCATCCTGCATGTTAGAGTTTTAATACATTTGGACAAGGGCTACAATTTCTTTTTTCAGCAGAAACAGTACAGATTTGTTCTTTTGTTTACTGCCAACTCGAGAGTAAACTCCAGCTCTGATCTGCTGGTAACTGAAGGCTGGTAAAGGAAGAATTACCCAACAGGAATGTGAGGAAATACCTCCATTCATTGTAGTTCAGAATCAACAGAGCAAACTGCTGTTATCATTTCAAAGTAAAAAGATCTCTTCTCCCTACCCTGAGCTCAGCTTAGTTTTGTGTAGCTAAGATGTATTTGTTAAGAAAGAAAACAAAAGGCAAAAATGTTCTATTGTGGCACAAAAGAAATGAAGATTGATTAAGCCAGTTTCATGACTATACAAGCCCTTGTTAGTCCCAGACGTACTGCATAAAGTTTTACTGTGCTGACCATTGAAACAGAGAATTGATCTCATTTTTGTGGTCTGATGTATAATAAACATTATGTACTGGTTAATAATGTTTTATTTTCACATCCAAAGAAATGCAGTGAATGCCTAAACTTTCTCACCAACCAGGACAACCTTACTTTGATCTGTTAAATGTGGCTTACTAGAGATTAAAATAAAAAGCCTATTTCTGATCTGCAGCCTGCTTTAGGAAGCTCCCAGCAGTAATACCAGAGATAACAGATCTCCCAGCAGATACCAGAGCTGCTGTTTAGCGCAGAGTTGGCACATGGAAGAGAGAAGTGGCAAGTTTGCTTGGTGGCAGAAAACCACTCACTAATCCTTTGGAAATTTCTGAGGTATGCTTTTGTGGGGATGCCCTGGTAGGCAAAGTGATTTTTTCAAAACTTTGTGGTCCAGTTAATTTTTGTTAATGTGATGGAATAAATGTTTTAAAGATACTACTTATTGGCCAGTAATTGTAGAGAGATGTAGGCTGTTGTTGATGGTAAGCTGTCCTTGACCCAGATTTTTTCAATACAAATTGTTTATAAAGTAGGAACCAAACCCTCTCAGGAGTGTGAATGTATGTTTGGCCAAGATGTAACTGTAAAGGAAAAGTTCATTTTCTTTTCCTGTGAAGTTTTAGTGTTCTTATTATAGAGGATACTAGAGGTAGCATAAGGTGTGGCTATTTAAGAGTAAAATGCGACCTTTAAAAATGCAAAGTGTTCAAATAGATGAATTTAAAAAGTTGATACTGGGGGAATTTCTGAACCTGAGAGGGGAAAATTTACAAGTTTTGAGATGGGTGGAACAGTTAAAAGTGTAGGTGTGACTCTCTCTGACTTTTTCTGTTCAGACTTTTTAAGAATGTTACATGAAGAGAATCTGGGTATTGTTATGCACTGGTTTTAGCAATACCTGAATATTTATCTTAGTTCTGTGATTAAAAGATTGGTATTCAAACCTTTCTTGCCATGCATGTTTTACAGGGTGAGTTGGTTGGTGAGTCTGAGACCTTGATTGAAATCGCCCATGTTAATCTTGCTTAACATTTGTAGCTTTTATTTCTTTTCCTAAAGAAAGATTGACTCTTTTCTCTTGATAACCTCTAAGGCACTCACTTGCAAATAAATGTAGTCTTGGCAGGAAGAAAAAAAGATAGCTCTTAATATTGAGAAGGATATACTCTGTATGCATCTAAGCAACTGTATACATTTACATAGATTTACTTAGTCTTTATTTTTGTGCTTTTTTGAAAATGATGGATGACTTATCACATGATTAGTCTTTCAGTTGTGATCTTTTTCAAGCTGCTTTGGGGTGGAAATTGGAGTTTGTAACACAGAAAGCAAACATTTTTATTTGCTCTTTTTAAACTACTACACAGTATTGAATGTGCTGAGTATTTAGGAAAAAAAATCTCAGCTTATTTTGTGTCTATAATTAAGCAGTGTAACATGACCTGTACTAAACAAATGAAGCCGATGGTGACTTGAGACTGCTTGGCAAGGCATTGGAGCTGGGAGGTATCAGCCTTCCATGCCTACTTCTTATTGGCAGAAGAAGAAAACCAAGTTTACTTGCCTTTTCAGCTCCTAATTTGTTTCCCAACCTGGAATTAACTAGTGATCATTTTTAACTAAACTGAGTAATTTGAAATGAGGAAAATATTCACCCATCTTGTGGAAGATAATATGGCCATCAAAATCTGGTGTATTGCATAAGTGGACTGGTTACAGTGGCTTTGTCAATGGTTTCTCCTCAGTTGACTTGTTTAATTTGTTTTGGAGTTTCAGCAGCAAACATATTTTGATAAATGTTGTTTAAATTATCTTATTTACACCTAAGATAATACCATCACTGCAAAAAGTTTTGGATTTCAGGTATCTTTATATCAGATGAGCTAATGCTAAAATTGTGCTCTTAATTTTTTTCACATTCAAACTACTTGGTTGCAGAAGGGTAGTGTTAGAATTGGCCTTTCACTGCTGTGGGGATAGATTTCAGACAGTTTGATATACTGAGATGATGTGTTTTGAGTTGCATGTTATTACCCATTTGGCATTTTTGTAAACCAAGCAGAGTTTTATTGTGTGCAGCTTGTTTGCATCTGCTGAGCCAGCGAGGTGTGAAACCACACGCTTGTGGCTCAGTCTCTCTTTAAGTTTACTGCAGGTAAGACGAGTTAGTGAATGGTTTTCTGCTGTGAGTGGTGGGACTATGTGCTTTGCAACAGTTCTGTCTCACAAACTAAGTGGTCACAAATTGACACAGATTATGCTTGTTAAGAGATTTTTCTTCAGGTAAAGTGCCAGCAATGTAGAGTGGTTATAGAAAACTTTTTGCAAACAAAATTAATACTTCATCATGGAAAATAAAATTGATCTAGTTACCTGCATTGCAGGCAAGGTAATGGTAGGTACAGATGTGCAGAACGACTGGATTCCTAAAGAACAGAGCATCATTTTTAACACAGATTTTTTTTTCAATGATTATTTTCTTGTTAGTAGTCCTGGCATGGAGGTGTAACAATATTTTGATGACTGCCAGAAACCACTTTGCTAGATCAGTATGATGTTGTCTAAGCACAGAAAAGTAAGCAAGAATTTGGCTTGACCAGAGCAGGCTTTATGGTTTAGTGGGGGGAGAGAAAGATGAAGGGAAGTGATAAAGCCCAGAGCTGGCCTTGTGAATGGGCATGGATGGCTCATGACTGCCTGGGAGCCTCATGAGGGACTAATGGTCAATGCAATAGTGGAGCCTCAAGTGTTTTGTGTAGTTTTCAGTCCAAGCCTGGTACATTGTCACAAACTTAGAAAATAGCAAATCTTCAGAGAATGGATGAAGTCAAGAAGGATCTCTGAAGATCATGTAGCCCAACCCCCCAGCTCAAGGCAGAGGCTACTCTAGCGGCTTGCTCAGGATTTTGTCCATTGGGATCTTGTGCTTAAAGCCATGCATGGAGCTTTGCTCTCTGCTGTGTTAACATGTTGTTGACCTGGTTAATACTGTAATGCTTTGCTCCCTTTGGCATTACTTTCCACATAGCATTATAATGTCTCATCTAAGCATGACAAGGTGTTTTTTGAACTTTGAAGTGAAACTGTGCAACCTCTTCGTTGTGGAGAGAACTGTTGGTATGAATGAGAGACTGTTTACTGCAGTAGTTCATTGGTCCTTTGTGCTGCTTTGTGAGCATTTCAGGTGAAACTGCTTATTGGCTTTAAACTGTGAAAAACTAGCTGAAACAAACTAAAGGCCAAAAAATTCCGTAGCTTGGTAAGAGAAAAGCTTGCCTTGGGAAAAGGCATGTACTCACTTCTGTGCTGGTGCAGACAGCTTAATTACAATTTGTAATAGTGTTGGATAGATGTACAAGGCTAATGAAGCTACTTCTACCCAAGCCCTCTACGTGACAGTAGTTTATTTGTGTTGTTGACCTAAGTAACGGAAAGTATTAGAATGATATGAAGTCCAAATGTGACTTAGTTTGACTTCAATGTGCAGCATTGTGTGGTGCATGCCCTGCAGTAAATGTTGTGCTTTGGTTATTGTGCAGTTTCTGCAATTCCACTGTAAGAGTGGTCATGTGATGGAGCCTCAATTTAGGAAAGTGTTTTCTCTGTACTCTTCCTATTGGTATCAAGTTACTCCAAGCATTTCTGAGTGGTTTTCATAATTCCTGTACACACGGTCATGTTGTTGGCTCTATGCCTTATCACATTACCCATCCCAGTACTGTATTCCAGGGACTGCTGAGGTTTGAACTCAGGACAAACACTCTGTGTCTCTATGTAGGGAAAGCCTCGTGTAAGGAGGGGTAAGTTTGTAAGGCAAGGGTTTGCATGGCATCACTGAGCTATCCCCTGGTAGCTCTTATGCTGTGACAGGCCACAAATGTACACGACCTAATGACTTAAGCACTTGGATACCCCAAGGCTCATTAGAAGCCAGCAGGGCTTGCAGTCCAAAATGGCTGTTGCTGTTTGAGGAGAAGACTCTTAAGGGCTTTCCTGTTCACACAGGAGTGTGAAATCAGGCCGGAATGATTAATGTTAAAGGATTTTGTGTGTTCTGTACCCGTTTGAATGGCTTTGTTCATTCAGATGGTGGTTGAATTGTAATCTTGGGCAATGATTTAAATATGAAGTAGTCCCAAAACAATATAGTTACCTATTGGCTTTTAATGATCTTGTGAAGCGGTGTATTTAAAATGGGTATCTCATTATAAAGGTGATAATGACCTAACTATTGGTGGAGGAAAGAAAAGAGGAACAAAGTCAGAAATGCTAAATAGTATGTGCATATACAAGTTGTATGCTTCATGTAAAATTTGCATCCTTCTGAGATGTGCATGAGCATATGTTTGAAATTAATTTTCTTCTATGTTTATAGTATAGCACTGAGGCTTTAAACTGGTGCATAACTGGCTGTTAATCCATTTTCGATAGCCTTCCATGGCAAGTTACTGCTGTTTATCTCTTTTTGAGATTTCCTACTACTGTAACCATGTGCTTTTCTTAGAGATGTGTGGATGGCCACACTACACAGAACAGTTAATGGCTCTGTCTTTAGGTGCAGTCTCTGTTTGCTGGATAACTTAGGGTGTACTTGGAGCATTCATAGTTGATGAAATTCCTGTCCCTGATTCAACAGTTTCCATCTCCAGTGTTTTCGAAGTTGCTGTTAACTTGCTGTGTGTGTTCCAAGTTCAGGAGAAAAAAACCCCAAATATTAAATCCCCTACACTTTGAAGCCACCTCATTATGTTAATGGCACAGACTCACAGTTGGAGTAGTGTGGCTATGGGATGGTTAATTCAGAGTTGGAGTGGAAATGATTGACTGGTTAGCCTTTCTTTACTCAGGGGAATGAAAGGTCAGATGATTAGATCTTGTTGCAGGGAGAAAAACTATTTATTTATAAAGGTATAAGGTGTGTGATTAGCAATGGTGTTAACCTTTCTCGAAACTATAGGGGAGGCTTTTTCCATATGTGTTACTAGTATCACGCTTTGAATATTACATTTTTTCACTTTGTGTTTTTACAGTAATGGTTTTTTCCTTTCATTTGGGTTTGAAAAAATTCAGTGACAGGAGCAGTTCCTGGATTCAGAATAGACTGGTACTCATACTTTTTCCTTGGCCTGTTAAAACATACTCCTGATTATATATTCCTTGCGGGATCAGCACAGCAAAAAAGGACAATGAAAGAATTTCATGTGCTCCTTAAATGAGCCTTACATAAAACAAAGTTTAAAATTAATTAGGACCTACCTTTTAAGCACTTGTCAAATCTTCTCATTGTCAGGTTTTCTTCCCACTTAATGTTCACTTTATATCAAATCAGTGTGAGGTACATGATAATACTTTCAAAATCACCTAAGTCCCATTAAAAAAAAATGACTTAAGCACTTGGGTACCCCAAGGCTCATTGGAAGCCAACAGGGCTTGCAGTCAAAAATGGTTGTTGCTGTTTGAGAAGATGCTTAAGGGCTTTAAAAATTTTCCCTCCTGGTTAGACTAGCTGATAATATTCAGGACAGGAGTAAAGTCAAAATGCACCAAATGGAGGGAAAGGCTTAGTGTGGCTGCTCACGTGGGCAAAAGAGAAGATATATTTCTGAGAATTACTACAGGGGATCAAAAATGGGGATCTCTGTTCTACTCTTTCCACATAGCCAGGTGGGCTACGGGCTGAATTGGCTCCATGTCTCCAGCAGCATCTGGCCTCTGTGGTGCCCCAGCAGTGGTCCCTGCAGCCCCAGGCCCTGGGTGCTCCAGGGTCACCCATTAGAGCATGTGCTGTGCCTCTGGGACCTGGGCAGAGGCTGCTGACTTGCTTTGCAGAGGAAGAAACTGAGGCACACAGGAAGGTGAGGGCCTTACCCCTTCACACAGCAGGTCTGCAGTAGGACCTGGCTCTTGTTTTCCAGATCCTGCATAGCCTTCACCACTAGGATTACCACGTTTTAACAGGACAGATGAAGGCCGTGTTTTCAGTCCATGTGTGTATTAGCCACTTTGAAGTCCCTATCATCCACCTGCTGCTTTCTTTCACATTTTCTTTTCCTAGTTTTAGTAGGCTCATTAATGGAGGCATTCTCTGTTGTCTCTCCTTGTACCTTGAGAGAGCAATGTGAGCATTTGGAAGATGTCCATATGAGCTTCCAGTAGTAACAGCAGTCTTCCTGAAAGTCATAAAGAAAACCACCAGGAATGTACTCATATGTATTTGTGGCTTTTTAATACACATAAACACACATCTGTATGAACATGTGTACAGCATGTCTGTAGCTGTATACATGTGTCATTCCGAAGTCAGAGCTCTCTTGAAATGGAAATTGCCTCAGCTAGAAATGAGAGGTAGCTCCTGCTGACAAATAAAACCACATGTTTTTAGGAGCTCTAATAGTTGTGCTTCAGGACAGAGAATGTCTCTTTTCCAGTATCCTTCAGACGACAGCTGCCACAACGAAGCCTGAATATGAAGAATACATTTTTCCGTGGCTGTATCCTGGGCACTGGGAAGACTCTACAGTTCAGAACAATAGCAGAATATAAAGCTGCCAGCAGGCAGTCTGAGTGGACAAGTATAATCATGCACCACTCAGCTTTCAAGGAAATTACAGTTAGTGCACTGACTTGCTCATAATAGCGATGCATTGCTTAGCTTAATAACTTATCAGCTCTCCAGGAACCAGCTAGTGATCACTGCCATCATACACTGCTAATCATTCCGTTCTTAAATTATCCCAAAATGAACTAAGGACCCATCACATCACCTATTAAACTGGCCAACTGAGTCCACTATAATTTTTTTTTTTTTTTTTTTAAGCTAGAAGGAACAATACTGCCTACCTTTTTTCTTCTCTTGTTTTGTCATTATCTTTGCCATATGTAGCCGTGCCTGTAGGTTTTTTTAAATGTCTGGTTGAAAGGACATTGTCAAATTGTGTTGGGATATTTTTAGATCGATAGAGTTTTTGTTAAATTTTGGGGTTTTTGTGAAAACTACTAGGGAACTTAATCTGAAACCTGCTTTTTAAGGGACATTTGTTTTTCATAAAGCATTTGTGGCAGAGGGGTGATTTTTTTATGGTGCTTGTCTGTAGTACGTGGGCTCCTTTCAATTACTAGTAAGTGTAGCCTGAGAATGGCCCTCTTTAGTAGTGAAGAGTGATTATCCCTCTTTGACAAATGTAGAATTTAGGCACAGGAGGACAGCATGATTTACCCAGAGCCATGCAGGGAGTGTAGAAGAACAGGAAGGAGAAGCAAGCTGGTTTGAGTCCTGATCCCAGTAAGCCTTAGATCTGAATGCTGAATGCATTCTGGCTTCCTGTCAAAGGGTTATTTTTGAGTTTTGAGCTGCCAGCACTGAAGGAGCCTTGGAGTATTTCTTCTGAAGGAAGAGTGGCCACAGCTTCATTTGCAGACATTGAGCTGAAAGATCCTAGAATGGTGCAAAGTACCAAACCTGTGGGGACACCTTCTCGTGGTCAGGAGTGCACAGACATGCAAGTCATGTGAGCAGATCTCCAGCCTCTTCTGTGCTTGGGACTGAAATGGTGAGTCTGTTAAAGGGGAGGGGAAAACAGTTGGATGTGCCCAACTGAAACAGGCCTCCTTGCTGTTCTGAATAGTGCAGGCAGCTGTGGGATAGTATCTCCTGATCTCAGGAATTGTGCAAACCGTGGGGTGGGCTGTTTTTATTAAACCAGAACAAGTACACCAGGATTTAAATGAAACCCTGAGCATTTTTGTGGTTTTCTTTAATTGTTTGCTTTGTTTTCATCTCTGCTGTGTCTGTCTTGGAAAGACAATTGTATCTCTTGATCAGTGACAACTAGAATTAAAATAAGGACCCTTCTGCTGCAAGATTTATTGCCTGGCACATCTATGTCTGATGAAGTGTCATCTTTCATGTTTCGAGAAGGCGCTGTCTGTGATATCTCTGAACCATATGACAAAACATTTGGCCACACCTATTCTTGTCAATTATAATAATAGTCTAGCTCAAATTATATAGGTCTTTGTATATTGTGTTGAAAAATGTAGATCCAGCCTTTGTTAATACACAGAGAAGATCAGGTTGTTCCAAAATGGGGGTCTCTACAGAGACTTACATTTGCATATACTTCAAATACATCATCTGCTTTTGGCAGCAAGAAGTGAAAAAAATGCTGAGTAGGTATGGTATGTCTTGTCCCCAAGGTAAGTTCCATAATAAGGAAATACCTAAAGCTTACAGGTGTGGCTTTCTCTTTTCCATGGGAATATTTCCCACTTCTCCAGGAGTTTACCATCTTTCTTTGAAAATAATTGTTCAGGTTGCAAGTCAGTCCTGTTTTATTGGCTCCATTTGCTGTAGGGCCAACAAATGGCATTCAGCCCAAACTCCAAGGTTGTACCAGCTCACTGTATTTTGCACTGTACAAAGTTGAAAAGCATTGCCAGATGAAAAAATAGAATTTAATAGAATTGAATTGGAAAGCCTAAAACCTCCTATTAATCAATGCCAACGTGTTCTTTAATACAACATAACGGCTGTGCAATGATTTACATTACTGTGTGTTTTGAAATGTGTCTGACTTGGTAGTTATGCTGGACCAGAGCTTTTTCTTGCAAGAAGTATTTCTTTCTTTGCCCTGTCTACAGATACACGAGTGGAAACGTCAATATTCAAGCCCATGATTTTGTTACAAATCTGCTTGGGATGCCCTGATAACCCAGTTCTATGCGTAGCAAACTCATCAAGTTTCTCTGTGTTGATGCTGGTGAGTTAGAGCCCAGGCTGAAATACTCATGTGAGAGGGAATGTTTCTGCAAAACCCTGTTCATGCAAATTGGACATCAGTATGCTTGAGGTTTTCTGGGAAAATACCCTTTTTTGCTTGTTGTACCATGCATTGGGATCCTTGGATAATTTATGTTATATTAAAGCTAGGTCTTGATTGCCTGCAGTGAAATGTGTGAATACTGAAAGTCCTATACTGAGAGGACAAACCATCCCATTGGGATCTAGATGAGCAGACTGGAAGCAGCATGGCATTTTGGTGTTGGTTTCTCAGCCTGGGAAACTCAGCAAGTGACAGGATTACTGATGGGTCTTTCCCCAGCATCACATTCCAGACTTGCACGTAGGGTTTCTGCTACTTTATTTTACCAAGGCTCTCCTACTCCTTTGTTCTCTTGGCTAACTGATGCTTACAGTGCTCCCATCTTTTTGCAGGGCAGCTCTACCATGGTTTGAAGCCATTGTTTGTTGTGAAGTGTGAGTGTGAAGATGCTGATACTCGGTGTGATGGTTGCCTAAGCCTTGCTCTGTTACCTCTTCCTCTTTTATTGCTGTCTCTGTGACTGTGAGATTCTGTTCCATGCTGGTTTGTTGAAGAAAAAAAACCATGGTGGCTCTGTGCCATCATTTCAGAGAACAGCTATTCACCAGGCTCTTGATGGAGAGGTTTAAGAAGAAATTATTTTGCTCCCTGGGCATGAAAATGCTGGTTAAGAGTGTAACTGGCACAGGACCTCCTTTGCCCTGGGAGTCTGGCCAGACAGAAACTTTTAGTTCCATTTAAGCCATGGGTCTGTACCCTCAGTAGGCTTTTTCATTGATATTTTGTTTATAGCTGTCAGTGCTGCTCAGGAGGAAGCTGTGATGCCTCACACACAGCCCGTGATGCCTCCGAACAGCTCTCAGACTGCTCAGCAATAGTGCACTGCCATGCTGGGGGGTGAGGATGCAGGGCAGAAAGGGTGCAGGGGTCTAAGAAAACCTGCATGTAAATTTTGGGTTTGTGCTGAGTTTTTCTTTTTTTTTTTTTTTATTTTTTTTTAATTGAAGGAAACATCTTCTCTGGACATCTGTTGTGTAAACCCAGGTAAAGAGATTGATTCCTTCGGTACAGATGACAATAGGGTTGACCTCTTTATACTGCCATTGTTTAGAGCAGGAAAGTCTGAACTTTGCTACTGCTCAAATAATTTTGGTAAATTCATCCAGTCGTTTTATCTGCACCAAATGTTTGCCTCATTTTGGAGGCAAGGATTTGGAAAAGATGAAATGATTGGATCTCAGCTCATTCTGGAGCCTCGTTTTGTCCTTTTTTCAAGTACCTGTATGGTCGTATTACATCTGGCAGCTGTACAGGCTCATTGTAACCCAGACAGTACTCTCAGTTGAGGAAGAAGTTAACAGGAGCATGGCCCAATACTAGATTTTTTTTTTTATAGACAGTGAGCAAACTAAGCCCATATAACAGGAGAAATCTTTAGTCAGTCACAAGCAGTGGCCACATTCACATTAATGTATTTGGAAATGACAGACTTTGTACCTATGTGTTGATAGATTCAAGTGTTACTTGCTTTTCTCAGTACACTTTTGTTCAGTTCTTCAAGTAGAAGATGCTGCCCACTTTTCACAGAGCTCTGGAATGAAGCCTCACGCACCAACTAAAACTCCACAGCAGTTGTAGCTTTGCTTTTTGCAGCCTCAGTCAAAATGAAGCTTATTTTACAGAAATTCAGTAAATTACGCTTCAGCTTTTCTTTGGAAAGGTCAGCTTGCTTGGCAACCTTGGCATACTGTTGGATTTCTGCTGTGGTTAAAGCTTGCCTATGATTTAATCTAAAAGATTCTCTTTCCCTCCCTCCCCTTCCATTTATTCACCTCAGCACAAAATTATTACTTTGACATTATGTGAGCTGATTCCCATGCAGGTAACACCATTCCCCGCAGAGAGAGTGGCCTGGCACTGGAGCTTCCCAGGAAATCTGTCAAAATTGCTTCACCTTGGCCTTCATACCTTCGCTATGTCTAATACTGCTATTAAACCAGTAGTAGACTTCAGTCCAGGCTTGCATACTGACAGATTTGAAGCAACAAAATAATGTTGCTTTTAGTATTTTTACCCATGCATTTGTATGGCCACATGGAGCCTCCTCCTGAAATGTTTCTATCCTCCCCATTCTGCAGATTACAGGCTGGGAATGTGTTTCCTTTTCAATGCATTGTAGAAAATCAGTGTCATATAGTTACATGGCACCAAACTAGTGAATCTAATGCCTGCATCCAAAACTGGGAAGTGTCTTTGTGGGAGACTGGCTTCAGTGGAATTTTCTGATATTCCAGTTAACTGGTTCCTTGCTGGCTTTCTCAGAACCCCATAATGTCCCTTGGTTGTTTTCTTTCAAAATGAGTCTGGTTTTCTTGGTCTGAATAGTTGGTCCTCAAATAATCTAAGTGCTTGGGGATTCGAGGATTGTGTTTACTCATTTTCAGATTACAATTTTGGTTCCTTCACTGGCTGTTTGTCTCTAGTTTGCTGCCTTTTGAAATAGTCTGCAGATTCTGTACTGATGGTTCCTCAGTCTGTTGTCAGTCATTCCTTGTCTTGTACTTGTTTCAACATATCATAACTGTTCTGCTGGCTCCCTCAAGCCCTGTAGAGCCTTGTTACGTCAGGGTGTGTGGGAGATGGTTGTATATATTTTTGTTCTTGAGGGAATCTCATTTTGAGTCCTTTATCTTTTATATCTCAGGCCTTGGAGGTATTTGGTTCTTCCCAAAATGGGGTGTTTCAAAGAAGTGCTCAGCTGGCTAAAGCCTTTGCTGCTGAAGCACTGGGGTTGTCAGATGTAGCTGAGCAGGCTTCTTGGGGCAGGGACTGTGCAAGGGGTTGGAATGCAGGCTGGGAGCTTGCAATATCGGTGGTAGGACAGTGGGCAAGATCAATGCCGTGATAAAACTTACACCGAAGTTACAGGCTTGATGCAGGATTACTAAATCTGTTTTTCAGAAGGTTAAACAATATCATGACAAAGCCTTTAATCTTCTCTTTCTTTCTCTCTCCGTCCTGTTCTTTCACAGACACACAGACACACAATCATCTTTTTCACTCTTCTTTCTCTTTAGTCTGCAGAAAGCAAATTCCTGCAGAATTCCTGGCATAAGGAAGGAAACTGATAACACTGGTGTGTAATGCTGAAGCAGGAGCTGAAGCTACAGCTGTTTAATAGTTTCCAGCACAGGGCTCTTGAACTTTAGCTGGGGGAAGACTCCCGAGTGAAGCCTCGCAAGGGCACTGTGTCCTCTTGCTGCATCCAAGTCTAGTTGTGTGCCCGACTGCCCTCTTTGGGAGAAGGCAGGGGTTGTGTAGTGACTATAGCACCAGGAACCAGGATTCCCAGCTTCTATTCTTAGCTCAGCAACCAATTTACTGTAAAGCCTTTGGCAAATTATTCAGGCCTAATCCTGCACATACAGCAGCCCCCAACAAAGTCCTTTCTGTTTTTCATTGGGGACAGAGGATCAGCTTCTTAACTTCTGCTTTTCTCGCACTCCAGAGGACTGGTGAATTGAAAAATATCTTTAGGCAAGTAAGTGTGAGGATTTGTTCATGTTTGTGAAGCAGTGACGTGGGCATAACTGTGTGATGTGTGTGATCTTGCATCCATAAAGGGAGATTGATTGATTGCTGTTATTAACTGGATTTCTGGAGCACAGGATTTTTGGCCTCTCTCATCAGAATACAATTTTACATGATTATAGAGGATAATGCTGGAAATGCCTCTGCACTGTCCAGATGGCAGGGTCAATGTAGCGTGGACCTTGCTCAATTGCTTCGTGTGCCAGGATAAGTGCTGCTGCCTTTCTCTCTTTACAATACTGACACAGTTAGAAATTGAGGAATTCTATGACTGTCAATAAATTCTGCGAGATGGAAATTAATACCTACAGAGACCTCTGCTTTTATTGACCTTAAATAATTTCCCACCCTTTTGCAAAAGTGAATGGCAGTGCTCATTTTTCTGTGATACTTTTGCTTCAGAATAACCTGAGTTGCAATCTGAAAATGAAATGGTGTAAAAAGCATTCTGGGCTAGGAGTTAATTTTGGGAGTACCTTGTAAGATAAAAGGGCATAACAAAGAGGTACTTTAATCTGCAACCTCCTTGCCTTTACATTTGGCTGTGCTGTATTTTGTAGCATGTGCAGTTCTGGTATCTGCTGAGTGAAGCATCTTGCTGTGCTGATTTGTGGGAGGCTTTATTTGCCTGCTGCAGGGACAGAGGTGGATTAATCTATAGAGCTGTTGGCAGAAATCCGTTAGTAGGCTTTTGAGGGGAGATCAGCTTGAAGAAAACACAACTTGATTTTTGTGTCAGTTAAATTTTTGATAATACTAGAGAAAGAGTGGTCTCTTTGTAAACTGTGTTCTGAAAACACAGAGCGTGGTAGGGGATTCCTTAGGTAGGTAATGTTTTAGTGTAGGGCTCTTGCCTCTGAAGGGACGGGGCTGTCCCAGAGCTCACAGATACTTGACGAATAGGGCTTGAAAGTGGGCATGTGTTGCTGAATAAATTATTTACTTAAAATAAGAGACAGAAGAGCAGAACTATGACCTTCCACGCCACTCAGGCTGGGACAGCATTCTCCTTTCCTCTCTCCTCAGTGAATGAAAATATCCTGTCTCCTACAGCAAGTCATTTCTGGGAGCTGGAGGGGCAATGGTGCAAAGAGCACAGGTAGCCCATAGTCAGAAGCTTCTAATTTGTTGGGAGCTACATGCCTGTAAATTTAAATAAGCATATCAAATTGTTGGTGTCTCTCCAGCTTTACAGTTTTTCTATTGTCTCTGTCTGCATTTGAGGCAGTGGACTGGAGCTGCCACCAGTGCTAGGTGAAGGTCCTCATGGAACTTCCCCAAGGGATGTACCTGCTAGTGCCCATGTCCCACCCCAGAGCTGAGTTCTCTGAGATTGGTGCACTAGGACTGGGTCTGTCCCCCCCAGATGATGATGATGATAACAACAACAACAATATCATCTATCATACTGTTCTTGGCAGTTACTGCATGGTTGTGATTTGGAGCCCTTGTTCAGCAGTTTCCTGTACTTTAAAGAGATTCTCCTCATAGCGTTCTGATGCTTATCCAAATGTATTTTCTCTTCTGAAAGTACAGGAGTCTTTTGTTTTCCTGTCTGCTCTCTCCTTCTCAGTTGCTAGAGCCCTCCTGCCTTGAAGGGGAAGGCTGTCTGAAGGAGCTTATTTCCTGCAGTTCTGCCTGAGGGCACCAGTACCCCTGCAGGCAAGGCCTGGGATAAGTTTTGGGTTTTGGGGTAAATTGGCTGGATTGCTTGTCTTGGGAGGACTTGGAACTAATTGTGAGCTTTCAGTTTTCTTCCCACCTCCTTGGTAGAGAAGGTGGCAGCCCTGAGTACTTCTCACCACAAAAGAGCTGGAAGGCTCATCCCCAACAAAACTGGCATCAGAAAAGGGGCCAGGAAAAAAACTTTTGCTCTGCTTCTCCAAGTACTGCACTGGACCAGCATCTCAAGATGAGCTTAAATGTAGCCCAGTGTTGACTAAGTTGTGCACTGGCTGACTTTAGTGTTTTTATTAAAGCCAGCCCAAAAACTAATGGAGGCTCCTTGACTCCTTTCTACACTGCTAGTTTTTTTTCTGTTAGTTTTACTAAGGTTCCAGCCATAAAGCAGTTTTTTGGTCATTTTGTGTTAATTTCCTTCTGTTGACACTAGAGCATTGTAAGATTTAGGGCTTTGTTTTCAGCCATGATATGAAGTCTAATTACTTCCTTCTGGCATCCTCTCAGTAAGAAAACATGGGACTTAATATTTCAAAAAGAGAAAAGCAAGGAAAAAATTTTAAATGCCTAGAAGTCTCTGGTAAGTCCCTAGATTTGAATTTATTTTTCATAGTGTAATGACAACAAAACATTAGGAGCTAAGCTCCAAACTCCATAGCTGTGTCTGTGTGGACACAATTCTTTGGTTGTTTGTCCTCAGTGGGTATAATTTTGCAGTTACAATTTAACCTGTGCCTTAGGATGTTCCGTAATTAGGGGTATGGTGTGGGTATTTATTGTTTATATAAAGTGTGTATTTGTCTTGTTTCAGCCTCGTGACTTGCTTTGATTATCCATTATCCTCTAGATAATTAAACTGTATATTTTTTCCCTGTCTCTTTCTTCACATTCTCTCTTGCCTTAATTTGATAAGACAGGGAGAAACTACAACGGGAAACTTTGGAGCACTAGTAGATTTTTTCAGTGGGAAAGTGTGTGACAGTGTTTCACAGAGATTCCAACTTAAAGGCAGGCTGCTGTGTAGTATGGGAAGAAAAAGGTTATTGTTTCCTCATCAAGTGCCACTTTAATACAATCACGGATCATCAGCTCTTGGGTTCACTCATGTAACACAAGACTGACAAAGCTGAGAGGAATCATATTTCCGATTAAAGCAGTTGTTGTTAAATTTTTATATAAAATTTCTACATGGTCTAGGCAGTAAGGATTGGAGCCCTGCATTAGAAAAGACAGTACGATGCACTGTAAATCCCAGATAGTTTGGGAATGTATGTCTTGATAGGAGGGTATGCTTTTATAAAAGCTTCGTTTGTCTTAGATGGTTGGTTTTGCTCAAGGGGCAGCATGTAGCGTTCCCAACATCCCCAGTTCATCAGGCTGCCTTAGGCCAGGCCAGACTCCAAGCACGTTAGTCACTCCATTGAAATGTTATTAGCTAGGTATGTGGTTAAGTAACTTGATAAATTGGGAATGCAAGTTGTCAGTAGGGACTGGGGAAGTGTTCCCTGAGTCTCTCATCTGGCCATGACCCCTTTGGCAGAAGAACAGTCAGGTGATTCTTTTGAAGATGGTCTTGTGGGATTCAAAGGCAATAAACCCAGCAAACTTATTTTATAAGCAACTAAGCTCTGTAGAGCATCACAAAGCACCACAAAGCTGTCTCAAACAGGCCAACAAGAAGCTTGTATAGTGCAGGATGTGGGAAAGAAGTACTATTTTGCTTACGTGCTCACAAATAACGTAACAGAAATTCAAATTAATTTTATCTCTCCTACAGAGTGTGGTGTGAAATCGTGGCTGTCTGAACCATTTTAAATACTCGATATAGAGGGATTGCAATTCCATACATGTTTTACAGAGATCTTCACTTTTTGAAAGTACTTGTATTTCTCAAGACTTTTTTGACGAGATACATAAAGAATATATTAAAAAACAATAATGCTGTGTGCCTACAAGCTTTGTAACAAGGGAGATTTTACAGCCTGCACACACCTATGGCTATTTTTCATGCATTAAAAAAATACAAAATAGATGGTTTTAAGCATTTTTCACTCAGATCAAGTATACATACATTGTCCAAAAAATGCAATTAATTTTGAAATCAAAAGAGATATTTTAAACTAAAAATAGAGCTATTCTTATTTATGTTCCAGTGTAAGCGTCTTCAGTTACACAGGCACTGTGTTTATTTTGCTTTTTCTGTTCAAGTGCCTAACATACATATCCTTGGGCTTCATATGATCATTTCTGTAAGCTTTAAGAAAGCCTTATATCACAGGATCAGTGACTGTAAAACAAATCATCAGTCCTGAATTTCATTGCAAGTGGAATCACAGTGTCATATATACCTTGACAGTCGAAAGTTGGAAATGTAAAGAAAAGATACAGAAATTACTGGTCTTTAAAGCTTGATGAGTGTGTAACTGTATCTTCAGCTGAACAATAGGATGAGGTCTGACTTAGTGATTGAGCCTGTTTAGAGCTTCTCAGATGACTCAGCCAAAGTTTTGGGTTTTGGCTGCACTTCTGAAGAGCAAGTCTGTACCCACATTCTCATGAAGGGCCGCTTTGTTCAGCATCACCCCTGAGCACCGTTGGAACAGCTTCTACTGACTTCACAAGTGTAACTGCATAGTGTCACTTGTGTTGGAGACAACACTGAAATGTAGGCTCGTGCTAAGGGATCTGCATAGGAAACTGTTCTGGTTTAAAGTTTATCCAAATTTGGCCATTCAGGTTGTAAAAACCGGTTTGTACTTTTAAGAAGAAAGGTGCAGTAAGAAGAAAAAACAGCACAGCACAACGTGGACAAGTGCTGATGGCATCTGCTCAACAGTCAGGGACTTGCCAGGGGCCAAATGGAAAGAATGTGATGTAGTGGGCTGGTTGGAGTTACTTGTCCAAGTATGTAAGGTCAGTGCTGCACAATAGCCAGGCACAGTCAGAGAAAACACTGCTCAGCAACCTCTCATAGCTGGCCAGCTGTTTTAGGAGTGGTGTTACCACAACCTCTGAATAGAAATAGTTGTCAAAGGAACAGTAGCATTTCATGAAGAGTGGTTAAGCTGCAGAGGACCTGCATGGGGTAGTTGTGGGCTGGACATTCCATTTTCAGCACCAACATACCCAAATAGCCAAAATCGCCATGAGGCTGGGCCCTAAGAAACAGGAGGACTGGTTTTAAAAAGCAAGTTTCTTTCTGTGCTTAGTATCCAGGCTTTCAGTTTAGATTTGTCTGCAAACAAGCCTAAGCCTAGTTAGTTAGTTAGGTCTTGTATAATCATGTTATTTGAGGTAGGGATTTGGAGAACAGGCTTTGTTAACCATATTGCAATGAGTGATAGTTCAGGATTATGCAGAAGGCTAAATAAGGGGAGAGGCTTGCTTCAAAGCTGCAGTACCTCAGAGTTCCTGACCTCTCCAGCTTTATGGAAGTCGCTCATCTGAATGCGATTCTATGCCTTTACAGAAAAAAGTTTTTCCTTTTCTCAAGCTGCTTCCCATTGCTTTCTCTGCTGACCAAAAGATCTTGATTTAAACTCTAGGTGTGAATATGGTTCTGAAGAAAACTGGTATGGGGGCTTTGGATACCAGAGAAGCACTGTTTGATTGACTTTGAGATAGGAATAATGAAAGTGTGGGTCTCATGCAATAGAGATTTAAAGTAAATATTCATGGCTGTATAAATAGTGGTCACAAGACTTATGTGACATCTGAACATCAAGAGCTTTTATTTCTTTTCTCAAACCAATTTTTGACGAAGTCTGGAATTTCCTGCATGGGAGACTGGAGGTATGTAGCTGTGTGGTATGCGATCAACATGGTGAACAATACTTTGCTTCAGTAACAAAGGGAATCTGTTGGAAACTCTTCTTGGAAGAACAGTGGCAGACCCTGGTTAACAAGCAGAAGAAACTGAAACAGCAAGTAAATAAATAATTGTCCCGGTTTGAGACAAATCCGGAGGAACGTCCAAAATGAACGTGCTCTGATAGAAGGCAGGTTTCAGCCACCCCTCCCTCACCAGGTTCAGGAAAAAATTCCTCGGAGGAAAGTGAAAGAAAAAAACCTATTTATTTGACAGATACAATGCACAATGGGAAAAGAATAATGCTAAATAATAAAACCTCTCACTGTGGAGAGAACCTGGTAAATTTCCAGAGTCCTTTGTGAGTGTGGCTTTCTCCTCTTCGGAGCTGGGTTGGCTTGGGCGCCTCCGGGCCAAGGTGTAAGGTCTCCCAGTGTTGGTATTGTTGAATGGTCCAGAAGAGAAGAAGAAGAAACCAAAGCCCCAGGAAAACAAAGGAGTTTAACTCTCCGTCCATCTCTTCCAAGAAACGGAGCCAAGAGCCGGGAAAAGCAGGAAGGTGCCTGCCTCCACTCTGCAGCAGCAGCAGCTATTTCTGTGTCCTTGGAGCACAAACTGCTTTGAAAAGTCCGTCTGGCTTTTTTTCTTTCTCTCACACCCAGTTTTAAAGACACAGAAAGGCACAGAATTCATTTCTGGGCATAGAGCGGCAATAGGGGATACACATCATAAAGTCACCCCAAGACAATGATGGAGAAAGGAGGCTTCTTTTCTGCCTTTGAAATAGCCATTTTTGCAAGTTTTGAGCCTGTGCAGTTGAAGGATTATAACCGCTCCTATCATTTTGGCTGGTGCTTGAATGGATAAATGGCTGCACACCTTTGGATTACAGAAGATTTACAGTGCCATCAACAAGTGACTTCCATGAAATCCCTGTGTGAAGAGCTCTCAGGCTAAGCCCTTCATAAAACCTTGCAGCATGGTGGACAGGGTTGCCCAGTGGTCACTTTCTGTAAGTGCCATGTGGCTTCTATGCTCTTTTGAGCAGCACCAGGAAATTCTCCAGCCAGCAGATACATGCATGTGTGATACATGTGCAGTTTTTATTCAGGGGAGCTTTGGAGCTGCTGGGGGAACCACCTCCCTTCTGCAATACCTTATTTCTTTTTCCTGACCTTGATCTTCACATTTCTATCTTCCAGGAGGTTTTGGCAGTCACAGGAGGCTTGTCCTGCCTCAGCATAAGGCGGGCCACAGTTTGCATCCCTTTGTAGCAGAGTGTCTGATCTTTTCCTCACGTCATGCTCCTCTGAGCCGTGGTGCTGCTGTGGTACAGCACTGCAAAGCTCGTGTTTTTTGGTGTTTGCTGGCGGAGAGTGATCGGGGGGAAAACCGAACCCGGGAGTCAGGGTGGTACTGAGGACACATAAGCCTCATTATCTATCTTTATACTTGGGGGTGGGGGGAAGTTACGGGCCATCGTTATGTGTCAGTAGTGTTTGGTCATTCATGAGGCTTCACTTCATGGCCAAGGATCACTTGACTGAAGCCCTGTGCCCAGCTGAGGCCCAGCATATCTCAGTGGCTGAGCACAGGCAGGACGGTTGGGTGATGAAGGCATTAAGTTTTGCAGTTGTTTTCCTTGTGACAGGCGTTTATTTTAAAGTTACACTCAATCCTTCTGGCAGCTTCTGCATCACATCCCTGATTGGTGGTTGGCCAGCACGTATGATAGGAATCCTCTCCCTTTTACTTCGGGCTTGTTTGGTTCCTGTTACAGGTGGGAAGCTCAAGACCCTGGCCCAGAATGAGTATAGGTGCCATGTTTTCCTTGAGAGAGGCCAGGCTGACCACTGTTCACATATCAGAATGGCTCCCTGCCATGATTTCACATTCTGTAGGAGAGATTTAAAATTTATTTGTCTGTTATGTTATTTGTGAACATACAAGCCAAATAGTACTTCTGTCCCACATCCTGCACTATACAGACTTCTTGTTGGCCTGAGGCAGCTTGATGGTGATCCCAGGGACTAAAAGTCCTCGTTTTTGACATCGGATATTCAAAAAATAGGTACAGAGAGCAGCTCCCTTTTCTCAAAAATGAACAGTTGTGTACATGCCCTCTCAGCAGTCAGATCCTATGCAATGAAGCGGGGGCCCTGTGACAAAGAACTGGGCTGCTTATTTAATTACGACAGTATATAATAAACTTTTTGTTTTGAGGAGTATCTCATTGGCTTGGAAGAGATCTTTCCAGATCGCTTGCACTTGTGGGCTTTTGGGGCGTAGTTAGTGGGGGGGCAGGGTGTTTTTGTTTTGTTTTGTGGGGTTTTTGTGCCTTTCTCATTTTGATTTTTGTTTGTTGTTGTACCACATTGAAGTGTGATAAGGAACTCAGGCCTGATTTGGGAGAGATGGTCCCAGTCCTAAAGTGCTTACGGAGATCACTAAGACCTGTCTTAGCATGCAGTTTTGATGAGGAGATAAATGTGATTTGGAAAGGAGGTTTCAATGAACATTGTATTTCCTAAAAAGTGTATTTGGAATATTTTTATTATGTGGTGTGCTGGTCTTGGCTGGGATATGATTAATGTTCTTCACAGCAGCCCGTATAGGACCATGTTTCAGATTTCTGCTGGAAACAGTGATGATAACTCAGGGATGTTTTCATTATCTCTGAGCAGTGTTTGCACAGAGCCGAGGCCTTTTCTGCTTTTCACCCCACCAGTGAGGAGGCTGGGGGTGTGCAAGGAGTTGAGGAGGACACAGCCAGGACAGCTGACCCCAACTGACCCCAGGGCCATCGCAGACAGTATGATGTCATGCTCAGCATACAGAGCCGGGGGAGAAGGGAGGGGTGGACATTCAGAGTGATGGCATTTGTTTTTTCAAGTCACTGTTAGATGGGATGGAGCCCTGCTGTCCTGGTGATGCCTGAACATCTGCCTGCGATGGGAAGTGGGAATGAATTCCTTGGTTTGCTTTGCTTTGCTTGTCTGTGTGGCTTTTGCTTTCACTATTAAACTGTCTTTATCTCAGCCCACGAATTTTCTCTTCTACTCTTTCAGTTCCCTTCCCCACCCCGTTGTGGGGGGAGGAAGCAAGCAGCTGTGTGGGGCTCAGTTGCTGTCCAGGGTTAAACCATGACACATGGGTGGATTTTGATGAAAAATTGTTAATCCTCAAGCTTGTTCTGAGTTTCAACTTGTTAGCTTATGCAAACAGGCCAGTTCAGACAGAGGAGTAAAATCATGTCCTTTTACCTTGCTGAACTGAGATACAAAAAAAAGCTTAAAGAGCCTTTTCATGTGCAATAATTTTCTTATTGTTAGTGTCTCAAGTAAGTTAAGTCCCCAGTTCCCGACACAAGCACTTTTGACTTCCCGGGTTTGTTGGAAAAGCTCCACTTTGGGCCCAGGCAGCGCTGTGGGTGCAGGTAGAGACATGCACCCAGTGAGCCAGGCAGGGAAGCTGCACTCCACTCTTCTGTGGCATCCCCAGGGCTGTGTTTGCTCCTTCAGCAGCACAAGTTTGCAGTTGGAAAAAACTGCAGATGAACATCTAGCAGTGGTTAAATCCAGCAAAACTGCAGGAAATACACTGGCATGTGAGCTTCAGCAGATTAACTTCTGTTTTGTTCTTGCCTTGAAAGCTATACAGTTTCTTATTGAAGTGCTTCCCAGGACATGTTGCATACAAAAAAAAAACCCAAATCTCTTGACCTTTCTGCATTTTCAGAGTCATGAAACTCTGTTTTCAGCTTTCAGCAAGTTTTCTTGGTAGCTGGGATGAGAAGTGAGGTGAGCACAGAAATGTCCTTCCCCATCCTGTGGCCCTGTGGTGTGCTCACTCTGCACTTGCAGCATTAGCCACCTGCCTCCATCCCAAGTATTACTCTTGTGAGCTTGTATTTGGGGATGAGGGTGAGCTTTACAAACAAAAGGCCCTGAGAAGTTCCCTGTAGCATTGCTGCATCAGAAGAGGACCGGGGCAAGGTGCCTGGCTGCCATCACTGCCTCGAGTGGCTCAGGTGTCTGCTGCCAAGTGATCTGGTCCAAGGGACCCAGACTGCTGGGTCTGGGCATCTGTGTTCAGCCTTCACTGTGATGCCTGTGCTGTTTTCTTGGCTTGGTTTTGGGGATGGGTAGAATTTGTTGGTTCTTTTCTTTTTCTCCACATTGTCAAATCAGAAGGGTTTTGATACCTCCAAATCTTTCACCAAAAGACAGTTTTTAATCCATAAATTAAACCAACTCTCCAAAATATTTCTCAACAAGGAATTTGCTGCCTGCTCCAATGAATCCAGTTTCATTGATGGGATTTTCAAAAGACTGAGGTCAGTGTGAGCCCTTACTGGTCAAGTCTGCAGTCAGGCAGCCTGTCCTCCGAAACTGGAGAACCTGGTGGGAAACTCTCTTGTTACCTAGTAGAGCTAATCAATTAATTAGCAGGGGATAAAGTACACCAAACAATCTGCTATGCCAGATGGATGCTTCGGTGTTAATTTATGTTCTCAAAATAACTGGACATAGATGTGCTCAGCACCATGGCCTAGATCTTGCTTTTGTTGAATTCAGTGGTAAAAATGATTTTGGCTTTAGTGATCCAAGTGCATATTTCTTCAAGAAAAATGTCTTTTGGCATCAAACTGTAACAGTAAAAATGAAATGAATAAAAGCTGTCCAGAGCAGCAGACTTTATCTTCTTACACAAGGGCACATTGGTGAAAAAATGAAGTTTTGTTTTTATCTCCCCGGAGCATTTCTATTATCTGAATGCTAAGAAATGAGTAATTTGGTTTGGTTTTGGTTTTTTCTGCTTTGTTCCTGTGAATAACTTCTTATGTGTCTTCCTAAGAGAGTTGGAACTAAAGCCTAGTCCTGGAAAAGTTAAGCTTTGAAAGCCTCATGAAGGAGACCAAAAGAAAAAAGCAGTTCAGTTAAAAAAAGTCATGGTGATGGCTTATTCTACCCCATTTAATTTTAAATAAAGAAGGCTTACTACAAATTTCCTTTCATATTTTTCTTCTTTCTTTTGTTTTGTTGGGGTTTTTCTCTTTTCCATTCAGCTTCTCATACCTAGCAGTTGATGTGCCCGACAGATCTTTATGAACTACCTGTGGGAGAACCACAGAGCTCACTGACAATCTGCAGTCAGGCTTCAGTGGGACACTGAAGGCTATTCCTGCTGGCTGGAGGGAGAATATGGCCCACCATCTTTGTGTTGCAGGGAGAACTTCCAAGTGAGAGTTTAGGGGAGTGCTGGATCGTATCAACAGTTCACCCATATTTTGTAAAAGGCAGGGGATTTGTTCTGTCATGCTCATGCAAGGAGCCAGGTGTTTACTAAAGGTATTATTTGTAAAGCTGGGGAAGAGACAGGCCCTGGAGGATGGAAGAAATTTGAATTTTTCTGCTTTTGCCTTTTTCATTGAAATTCAAAATATTGATGATACATCTTACCAGTTTTAAACAATGAAAATAAGCTTTCTACACTGACCTTTAGCTGTCTCGAGATGAATTTTTCATAGTTATCTACAGGATAAATTGTGTAATCGAAAAGCCAATTCAAATCTCCATTAGTATGCTTTTAAAATAAAGCACTATTTGGTATGCACACACTGACCTCACAAGCTTCAATTCTATTTTCAGGGTTTAACCAAAATACTTTTACCTTTGTGATACCATGAGGATTATTTTTAATTAAGTGTTTTAACATGCTCTAATTGGTTTTTTAGCAAATGTGTCTAACACTTGAGAGAGGGGCTGGTTCTAGGAACAAGACAATGCTGTCTTGCCTCATTTATCTGACAGTTGGGTAAATATTCCTTGAGGATCAGGGAGGGAGAGGTTATTGATGACTTACCTCTTATTACAGCCATGTGCAAATCCCAAAATACTTGTGCACGAACTGCAGGGAGGAGATGATGTGTACAGGTTAAATGCTCTCATCCTCACTTGTGCTGTAGGAGCAGCTTATTTCCACAGTAAACAGTGCAAAAAGCAAAGGCTAAATCTGAGCAAGTGTGGTGGGTTGACCTTGGCTGACACAAAGTACCCATCTAGCTGCTCTATTGCTTGCCTTCCCAGCTGGACAGGGGAGAGAAAATAAGGTGGAAAACAACTCCTGGGTTGAGATAAGGCAGTTTACTAAAGCAAAAGTTCGCATGTGCACAAGCAAAGAGTAAAATAAGTTTTATTCCCTACTTTGCATTAGCAAGTGTTTTCTGGCCACTTCTGAGGAAGCAGGGCTTCAGCACACATGGTGGTAGCTTGGAAAGACAAAACATCTTAAATAATGAATGCCTCCCCTTCCTCCTCCTTTACTTAGCTCTTCTATCTGAGCTAATGTCCTATGGTCTGGAATATCCCTTTGGTTAATTTGGGTCAGCTGGCCTGGTTGTGTTGCCTCCAGGATCTTGCCCAGGCGCAGCCCCTTCTCAGGGGGGACTGTTAAGGAGACAGTGCTGATGCTGTGCCAGTGCTGCTCAGCAGCAGTCAAAACACTGGTGTGTCATCAAGACCTGTCCACCTCCCAGTGCAAAGAAAGCACAGCGCTCTGAGGGCTGCTGTGGGAAAATGGACTCCATCTCAGCCAGACCTAATACACCAAGTCTTTAGCTCAACTCATTCTTACTCCCTGATGTACTCTCAGCCTACTTTTAAGGTTATACTGAAGCCTAAGTATACGTTTCTCTGAAAAAACATGCCATAATTAATAAACTATTTCTTCACCAAAACAACACCAGAAGTTCTGTACTTTTTAAAACAAGGCAGTGGATGAACTTAAAGGAGGTCAAAGGTACTGCAAAACAACCTGTACCTGACTCTTCCTGCCAGGTCTGTGCAGTCTGGTATGGTCCAGAAGGTGACTGGGGGCCATACAGTGACTGAGCTTCCTTCATGGGGTATGTTCCAGTGGAAGGGGGTCAGACCAGAGAACAGTGCTTGGCCCTTTCTTTACCAGAATACATGTGATGCAAAGTGTGGTGAGGAAACCTCGGTTTTCTTAGCACAGTGCAGCTTTTAGGAGACTTGAAAGGAGGATCCTTGGCTTTTCCCGTAGGCTTGATGTTAGTGTAGAAGATGGGATAAAACGGTCATGGTTTAGGAATGGTATTTCCCAATTTAGTGCTCCCACTGAGACTCTTCAAACCATGCTGCCACTGGCTCGCTCACTCCCTTCTTCGCGACTGAATGGAGAGGAGAATTGGAGGCATAAAAGGTCACAGGTTGAGATAAGAACAATTTACTGGAAACAGCAATGAGATAAGAAAATGAACACTAACAGTAGCAATGCTAGTGACAGAGGTGTCGTGGTTTGACACTGGCCCAGCACCAGGCACCCACGAGAGCCATTTGCTCACCCTCCCCTGCCACAGCTGGGCAGAGGAGAGAAAAGGAAAAAAAGTTAACGAAGGCTTCATGAGTAAGAAGGACCGGGAGAAACACTTCAAGGGCAAAACACGCTCAGCTTAGGTTGCAAAGTGAATTTATTGCTAACAGAATCAAAGGAGGATAATGAGAAGCCCTCGGAACACCTTCCACCCCCCCCAGCCCCTCTCTCCTTCCCACTGCCNGTGGATCCCCAGGGGCTGGGGATGGATCTCTGCATCCCCGTGGATCCCCAGGGGCTGCAGGGGCACAGCTGCTTCCCCATGCTCTTCACCACGGCCTGCAGAGGAATCTCGGCTCCGGCGCCTGGAGCAGCTCCTGCCGCTCCTTCTCCACTGACCCTGGCGCTGCCGTGTTGTTTCCCTCACATGTTCTCACCTCCTCCTCTTCTCTGACTTGAATCCAAAATCTTGTGACTTTGTTTAAATTTTCTTCTTAAATGTGTCACCCCAGAGGCGTTACCAGCTGCTCTCATGGGCCCAGTTTTGGCCAGCAGCGTGTCCATCTTCAGAGCCATCAGCTCTGCCGGACATGGTGGAAGCTTCCAGCAGCTCCCTCACAGGAGCCGTCTTTGTGGCCCCCCTGCTACCCAAAACCAGCCTGTGCCAAACCAATACACAGAGGGTACAACAGAGACAAATGATTCGTGTGGAAAACCCCTGACAACAGACAAGAACCAACCGAGTCCTCTGCCACAAGACTCCCTAGCCCCCACACCCCTGGCAATGCTATGGGATGGTATAGAGTAACTTTGAGTCCTGGCCATGCCCCCTCCTGGCTACTGCAAAAATTGACCCTATCCTGGCCAGAACCAGGACAAACTGCCTGAGGAAGGGCTTAATCCAAGGAGATTTGAAGGTGCTGGAAAAAGGAGGCTACCCAGCAATAGACAAAAGTGTGACAAAATCTGGGAAAATGAGACATGTTCATGTAGTCTTGCAGTTGTAATGGAATTTTTTTCCCCTTCAGAGTAAGCATTAAGATTTGCAGAGAGCATGAAGGTCTGGGTCAGAGCTGAGCCATAGCCAGGCACTTTGCCACTGAAATCTACTCTTTCTTCATTACTTCCAAAAATTAGAGTTGGCTTTAGGTTAATCCTGCCCTTCATCTCTTGCTTGCTGCAGGGTTTTCCTTTTCTTCTGTCCTGCTTCATATTGGGTTTTAATCTGTCTCCCAGTCTCGATTGGCAGTAAGGTGTAGGGTTGAGATGCGACCACTGGTTTTGCATCCCCTGCATCTCAACAAACTGAGAGAGAACTGCTGAAATATAGGATGAGGTTTCCAAAAGGGATGCCTTCAATTTTCTGGTTTACAAGCACCATTTCAGGGAAGGAGAAGAAGGGGATAAGGATCTGTTTGTGATCAAGAATCTTCCATGTTGGCCTGTTCCTATTTTCCTTGCAAGTGGGAAGTCTACCCTTATTTGATGAAGCTGTGTTCAGGGGCTACTGACTATGATCCTTCTCCCTCCATGTGAGCAAAAGACATTTAAGCAGAGTATACAACTAGGTGGTGTCTTAACTTTATGGTTAGTAGCTCCCAAAAACTCCAAAGAAGCTGAAGAAAGCTTATGTTCATCATTTGTTTTGCAGCGCAGAGTGAAGGATAGGTGAGAGATGTTGACATTAATATTTTGAGAGGTAGGGTTAGAATTGGTGTTTATAGCTGCCTAGTGTCTAGTGCTACCAGCTGGATACCTAGTGCTATCAACTTGCTTGATAAAAACTGCGTAAGATTTCCAAGAGCATCAGGAAACCCAGGGTAATGTTGGGAGAGGGAAAGGAAGCCAGCTGCTTTTTTATAGATCAAACTGCAGGAAAACTTGAGTTACTGTGCTGTTGTATTTATTACCAGGGACGGTGGGGTGGTGTGAAGTGTAAGCAGAGAGATGCATCACGGATGATGGCTGGAAGTCTCTTTTTGGTATACAGACTAACTGAGTGGCATCCAGATAATTTTAGGAAATGATCCCTTCCGCTTGCTATGGTATTATGTTCTCTGTCTCCCAGAGAGCAGTCTATAGCAGTTGTGGGTAATGCACAATCCTTCAAAGCAGTGTGGAGCCTTCTGATGTGCTGCACCGCAGGGCCTGCAGACTGCGCAAGGGGAAAACGGGCTGTGTGCATCGAAACACAGAGTAGTTTATGGTGTTCCTATCAGAGTGTGTTAGAGTACAGCCTTTAGGAGTGCCCCAATAAAAACAAATACTGTATTTGAGACATAATCACTAGCTGTAGCAACGCTGCTTAAATGTGTAACAACATATCTATGGGGGGGGAGTAAGAATTACATGGTTTGTTCACTACACAGGTAGGAAAAATTGCTCTCCTTATGTGTCTCCTCTGTGGCTCAGCTGGGTTATTGTCATAACTAAATAATTTTGTACCAAAAAGTAGCCATTTTCCCCCATTGTAGCTTTAAATACTGATTTGGAGGTGGAAAGGCAGCACTGAGTTGCCTGCGGCTCTTGTCATGCCCATGATTTCTCCCAGCACAGGAGGGAGAGTCCCTGGCATAGTCTGGAGTGTAACATCCCCTCTGCTCCCAGCAGCAGCCTGAGGGGTGGTGCCAGCCTCTGCTGCTGCTCTCTAAGATCTGTCCACCAGCAAAAAGTGAGACACTTCTAGCATTCCCTGGGATGGGAACTTGGACTCCTGCTCTTTCTCTTTTTTTTTTTTTCAATTTTTACTTCTGCAGTAGTAGATGTACTTAGTGGAAACAAACCTGGGAGAGATTGGAGGTGTCTGGGCAGCCTTCCTGGAGGGAGCAGCCATGCTGGCACAAGGAACTTGTCTGGACTGAATGGAGATTTGGGTGAATGGATGAATGGTGGTGGCAACAGCTGGGCTTTGTCTTTTGGCTATAAACAAGGACTCACAAGTAGGTTGTAAAGGGGAGAGCTTGGGTTAGTCTTTGAGCTGAGGCTTGGTTTCTGCAGCTTAGTTTCAGTACTGCCACAGCTGCTTCACAGGTTTCAAGAGCAACAGCCCTTCTTTAGGCAGTGAAAAACCTTCTTGAAGCCAAGTAGTGGTATTTTTGGCCTTAATTTCTCTGACTCCTTTTCCTATCCGCAAAGCAGATAAATATGCTTCTATCTTTACCCTTTCCTGCTGAGTCTGGCTAGATAAGAAGGTTGCCAGTGGTAAAGTCATGGCTTTGTATACATGTGGGACACTTCTCCCACCTTGCCAGGTTGTGATCCTCCAGCCTTAGAGCATCAACAGTAAGCCAAGCCAAGAAGGCAGCTGCCTTCAGCACAGGGTTCTTGCAGTGCTGCTGCTGTCCCTGGTCGTTTAGATTCATTTGTGTGTTTTCCCCTTCTTTCTAATTATGCTGATACTGCTCAGCAGCTGTAGTCTGAGAAGGAGAGTGGCAAGCGCTGGCTCTGCAGCTGACACCCGCCTGGTGCCTTGGCTGTGTGTCAGCAAAGGCCTGGTGCTAGCTGGGGTAGAGCTTGCCTTCAGCTGGCCAAAAGGTTGTTTGGAGTTACCCACTAGATAACACCCTGAAAGTGCACCAAAAACAGAAGCAAAACAAACAAATAAACAAACAAACAAAAAAA
>VXAD01002802.1:0-166166 GCA_013399195.1 Dicrurus megarhynchus | reverse complement strand
AAAAAAAAAAAAGAAGAAGAAGAAAATTATTTACCTGGTTTCTGTGGCAGGAACTACCTGGCAAATGACCGAGAATTTGTGAGGAGGGCTTCCCTGAGGATTGGGATCTGCCATAGTGAAAAGCGCCCCCCCAAATGAATGCTTGGGCAGTTCTGGGTAGGTAATACTGTCCTGACTCCTGGTCCTGAATTGCCTGTTGTGTGCCAATATGTGTTTCGTAGTTTTCCCATATCCGTTTCCAAGGAATTCTGGATGTGCTGGTTTCACAGGAACCTGCTAAGTGCCCAGTATGGGACAGCATCAGAAAATGGTCTTGGGAACTTTTCTTGTCGAGAGTCCTTCATCCTCCATCTCCTGAGACCCAGCTCCAGTGTGATACTGGCACTAAAAGAGACCTGGACTGAGTGATGAAATGGTCTTTTGGACCTCAGGGTATAAATTTCAGAATTCGTTTAACAGTTTATCACTCTTCTGATTCTGCAGTAAAGCCTGCTTTGTTTTCTAAATAAACAAAAAAAAAAAAAGTCTCACGACTCTGTTTCCATGGGTCACTGTCCCAATTCAGGAGCTCTTGAATTTACTTGATAGCTGCTTCCAATTTACATTGCCAGTGGTGGGAGTGCAGCATCATGGTAAGAGCATTGTACTCTGTGGAGCAGATACGGGAGTGAAGGGGTGGGATGTCTGAATTGGGCTCAGATGTGGCATCTAAAATAATGTTAAACCTGACTCTGATCTGGTCTCTGGAAGTAGGTTTTATGCCTGTTTTCATGTGTGAAGATGAAAGTGATAAAGTTAAAGACAATTTACACCTGTTTGCTTCAGGGAGATGTAAAGATCTATTAGTAAAATCTGTTTGCATACAGTGCATGTCCTGAATTGCTGAGTGTCAGGAAGTGATGGAAAACAGGCTGGTGAGAGGCCTGCTGCATGATGCTGCATTGTTGCTGGGGAATGGGGGGGGCGAGGTGTCGGCATTTGGAGCCCCATTTTTCCCTGGCAGCAACAGACACAAATTATTCCCTGCTCTGGTGATTGCAGGGTATTTGCCAGCATGGAGCTTTGTCCTGAAATCTTTGGGCTGGCATGCAGTAATTGGTCGGTTTTTAATTTCTTTCCTTTTTTTATACAGTATTTCAAATGGTGCATTTGCCATGGGGTTATAATTACATAAGCCATAGAAATGTACTTCAATGGCCAGTCAAATGACTTTGTTTTTTCCAGTAGTTTAAGCTTGCCATTTATTAAGTTGTTGAAGGAATATAATTGAAATTCATTGGGGAGTTTAATTTCATCAAGCCCTCTATAGCTTCATGCTTTTTCTTTGTCTATGTGCATTTGGGTTGCCTGTAAATGGCTCGTTCACTTTCATAGAGGAATTAGCACAACTGTGCAGCTGTGTAAGGAGCCAGCCCCTGATCCCCGCCCCATACTGCTCAGCATGCCCAAGTATTGACATAAACATGTGCAGAAGTGGCCTTTAAGTATTTCAGTTGGTAGGAAAGTTTTATATTTTTATTAATTTTACTGCAGTCCTTTATTCGACTTTTGAGCATAAACAGACACCTGAGGTCTAATACAGTCCAGAAGGTTTTAATGACTGCTCTGGGGATGCTCCTGTCACGCTGACTGTTGCTGGGAGATGGCTGCTGCCCTGCAGCCCTGTCAGGCTTTATGGTCAGCAAGAAACTTGCTTGCTTTTTATTGCTTTAGGACTTTTCAGCTCTGTAGTGCACAGTTCCCAAATGGGAGGCTTGCCTGCTGGTTCTGTAGGTGTCAGGTTGATCTGGGGTCTGCCTCCAGCTTAGTGTGGAGGGCTTAGCCAAAAACCAGTGCTTCGCACTGCAGAGAGTCCTCTACAAGGAGTGCTTTGTCCCCTGCTACATCCCCCTTTGCTGCACAGCCCTGGGTTCTTCTCTGTGTGTTCCACAAGACCCCGCACTGTGTCCCCCTGTCAGCCCCTGTGATTTACCTTTCTTCCCAACATGCAAGTCGTGAGGCCAGATGATGCTTTCTTGGCACTCCGAAACTGAGAGGGAGGAGTCAGGGGACTTGTGCTTCTTAGATGTGGCAGGCCTCCTCCACTGGGATTTCTATAACCAGCAAATCCGGGGAGGGGTTAAAGCACTGCTTGTCTGATCTGAAGACATGAACTAGCAGGAACCTTCCCCACAGCTCCTGCTCTGCGGAAAATACCGTCTCAACATTCCAGCCTGAACAGAGATCTGCCGCCTGGCACGGGGTGGCCGTCCCGGATTTCAGGTGTGGTGGCTCTGGTGCTGTCCAGGACGCTGGTGTGCTCCTTGTGCGTGCTGCCTTACCGACCCTACCGCCATCCCCACGGAAACGCAGCCACTCTTTTCTTTGTGCATGATAGTGCCTAACCTGGATTTTCATGCTTTTGGCAGTCTTGTTCCTTAAACCAGTGACTTTAGCTGTGAAAGGTGAGCATGTGGGGAAGGACCTGGTTACAGAGATCTGGGCTCTTGCTTTAATTCTTTCACTAATGGGCTTCAGGTACTCAGTTTTCACTCTGGCCGCTTGCAAGCGGGGAGGACAGAAGGATGAACACTGTCAACGGGTTCAGTTCTGCTCCACAGTCTGAGTTGCAGGCTTGGGGGAGGGGTTACTGTGTTACCATGTGGGTTTTTTTGCATAAGTTGGACTTCAGAGTGAAGCTAAGAATTATTCTCTGGTTTGACTGAATTGGTCCTCGCTGCTTTCCTCATTTCCTCTGCAATTCCTCACTTGAAAAGAACAGGCTGACGGGCTGTTAGCATGGGCTGAGCCCAGCAGGACATACATGCTTCTCTGCCGTGTGGTCTCTCTGCCTTTTCTTTTAATTAAACTTCAGCATCTTCTGATTCTTTTCTAGTGATTGTGCTCCACTTTGGTGAACCCATCCTTGACAAGGCTCAGCCTGTTCAGTTTGCACCAGAGCTTCTGTGCTTTTTGGCAGTGTCGTAATGCCAGTCCTTCTCAAACTTTTTTCCTGAGGCAGATGTGAAAGGGAGCTCACAGAGCAGAGACTGGCCTAAGATCACACAAGAAAACCTAGAATAATACTGCAGGCAGCTTTGAATTCTCAATTTTGATCTGTAAAACGTGGCAGGGGAAGTATCTTCCTTGAGTCTTGTAAAGGTAAGTGCATCAAGGGCAGTTCAGAGAATAAGGTATTTCAGTTCTGATGACCATATAAACACATTGTATTTCAGGCTTGGGGATGCTACAGAATCCCCAGATTCTTGTCACCTCAAAAGATCCAACTGCTGTGTGTCTGCTGTAGCTGCAATTAGAGTAAGGTGGATTTTAGGGATATGTTTTGTTTGAGGCTACTACTTTAAGCACACTAGCAAAACTGTCTTCTGGGTCTGTGCAGAGCAGAGAGGAAATTTGGAGGGGGATATGCAATACCTTGAAGTTTTCTGCTTACTTAGTAACTTAGGCTTGATTTCTAGATCTGAGATGTAGGAAAAAACTGAATTAAATACTCGGAGATGGTTGGGGGTGGAGGGAAGGGCTTGTTAAGCAGCCTTTTCCTCTGTAAAGTAAGATCTCCCTGTCAGTTACAGGGAGATTTGTTGCACCGTTTAGAATAATGCTACAATTAAATCATGCTTATGATGAGCCCTGGGAGGTCAGGGACATGAACACAGTGAAGCTGTTCCTCTATTCCGTTCTATGCAGGCGGTTATTTGGGAACGTTGATAACCAGGGGGATCCCTGGCCACCCATGGCTGGGTTGCAGTGGCTTTGTGCTTGTGGCTTTATCTACTGGAATGTTTGAAATCAGGAATAAAATTCTAACATGTGAATGTTCAAATTACCACTGAGTTGAGTAGGTTGTTTCTACAGAGGTGCTGAGCCATTGCAGCTCCAGCTGCTTGCAACAGGAATTACCAGTAGCTCAGCACTTTGGAAGCTGCTGAAGGACTTGCAACCAGATGTAGATGACTGCCTCTAGGCAGTGAAGTTGAAAATACTGACCTGAATTTCCATGGCAAAGGAATATAAATAAATAGCAAGAAATCAGGCAGGATGGAGATAGGGAGAAGTTCATGGTAGCCATAAATGTTATGTAAGTGTTTCTTCACAGCTATTCTTAGAGTAGCAAATCAGCCAGTGTAAACTTGCAGTAGTGTTAAATCACGTACGGTGATTTGGTGCTTGGGAGTTGAGTGTGGCTGGCTGGTATTGCTTGGTATTGCATTGATCTTATTTGATAGGATTGTTCCAGCCCAGTGAATCACAAGCTTTTGCTTCTGATTTAGCCCCATGTCCCAGGTCTGGCCAGGACAGGGTTAATTTTTGCAGTAGCCAGGAGGGGGCATGGTCAGCACGTGGAGATTATTCTAATACCACCTCGGCATTGCAGGGAGGTGGGAGGGGTCCCCTGGGGGTCTGGCAGCAGTCAGGTATTGCTGGGCTCTGTGTGCTGACCAGATCACAGCGGGAAGCATTTGCCTCCCTTGTACCCTGTGATTAATATTGTTGCTGTTCCTGTTCATTTCCTTACTTCACTACTGTTTTCAGTAATTTTTTCTTATCTTAGCCCCTGATCTTTACCTTTTGTGCCTCCATTTCTCCTCTCCAGCCCCCTGCAGGGTCGGGGAGGGAGGTGTGAGCAAGCAGTGCATGGTTTGGAGTGTTCCAGTGGGAACACTAAATTGAGGAATACCATTCCTAAACTACAACAACCCCACTCCACAATGGCCTAATCCTCTTCTCATTTAGGTTGGTGACAAAATTCTTGTTCTCCATGTGCACAATAAAGTCACTAAGAAAGTATCCTTTCTTACCTGTGTGTTACCCTGCAAGAACTGTTCTGATTGAGTTTGCAGTAGGGAACAGGGAGAGACTCCCAACTTTTGGTGCCTTGGGTCAGGCAGGACTTTCCCTGTTGAATTCACCCAGAGCACAGATCTGCAGAAAACATGTTGTTAACCAGGAGTGGGGCAGTTCTGATCGTGCAGGGCAGTGAACCTTTGTCACTGTAAAAAGTAACAGGGCTTTTTACCTGGAGACTGCCTTGATACTGCCCTGCTGGGACCGTCATGTGTCAAATACGAGCCAGATGGGGCTGGCAGGAAACGTGGAGTTTTAGAGAGCACTGCCTGCTCCTGGCTTACCCGAGGGAGAAAGTGTATAGGTGAGCACTTGGTAATATAATAGTCTTTGTTTCAAAGCAACAGTATGCTCAGAAATGCCACAATATATGCCTTATTTTCCTTCTTTTGAAAGCTGAGATTTGGACAATTGGATGTATTGGGAGCACAAGACAATGATTCTCAGTGTGGAGGCTAAGTCTGGCACTACGAGGTACAATAGAGCATTATAATTTCTATTAAAAAATGCAATATTTTAATTTAAAGCCATAATTGAATATACTTGTAAATACTTATTGCATCTACTGCCATTTTCTCTTCTCTCCTTCTTGTTTGTTTTTTTGCCTGTTGCTCTGCTTTTTGCACACAAGTGCATAATTCTCTCTGCAGGCTTTTTTTTCAGCACATACAGCTGTGAGTTTGCCTGCACATCAATCTTCTCTTACTTAGGGAAATACTTCAGCTCATGTAGATCTGTTCCTTCCATCAAGAGAGTCATTCTCTTCAGAGACCTTCAGGTCATTTAAAAGAAAGAAATATCTTCAAGTACTTTTCCAGAATCTTCACTGCTAATTGAATACTCCCTCAAGGAATTCTTTGGTAAATGATAAAAGCAGTGCTGTGGACGTGGAAATGCTTATGGGTGGTCAAGCACAGGAATGGGTTAGTTGTTCTGGGGGGAAATATTAGTGCTTGCTCTCTTCCCTCCTTGCTCTTTCAGTAGATTTTTTCTTTCTGGTGTGAGATAAGAACTAGGGCTGTTGAACCAGGCTTGGTTCTGGTTGAATATAAACAAGAAGCAGTTTTCTCCACATACACACAGAAATTGGCATCCCGGTTTTGAGTTGTGGGGTAATGCTTCAGGACCCTTCTCCACACCTGTGAAGTCTAGCTGAGCTGCTTCATTTAAAAAGGGCTTTTTTCCTTTTTTTAAATGGCATGTGATTATGTAAAAACTTCATCTGTTTTTAGATATATCAGCATCAAGGCAGTCATTTGATAATCAGAAAACTGTACAAATCTGGTAGCATGGCACAACAGCAAATTGCTGCCATTTGGTGGAAGTGTAGTGGGGAGCATTGCTTTCACTGCTGCTACCTCACTTCTGTGCCAGCAATTTCTAAGTTGTTGGGACAGGATGGAAGCTGTCTGAACACACGAGGGACAATAAAATGCCAGCAGTCTCTGTGATTAACTGGATATCTTTGTACTTGGTTCTTGTTTAATAATACACCAAGGCTATGCTTCTTTTGCTGCTTCCCTGTGTGTTGAAATTGTCTGATGCCTAAAATATGACCCTTTATGTGTAATCTTGCCTTTGTGTTTGTAACAGGAGCTAAGTTGGTGAGAGTATTTGGTCCAAACTGTGGGCTTCTGACCTGTGTCTCACGTTTTATTTCTTTTTCTAGCAGCTGAGGCAACTGATATTATTTAAGTTGGTAATAATATCTGAAGCATGCCTGGAAATATCTGATAAATGGCTTCATTCTTTTGATAAAAGAGTGAGGCAGAGAAAAGCAGAGCATAGTGTAAAGTTTATTAAATGGCAGAGCACGTTTAATCTTCCCACCCCACAAATTGAAGCCAGAATCCAGCATTTGTAATCAACAGTCTCCCCACAGCATCACTAAAAACTGATTTGTCTTTGCCACAGCAGATTGTTTTTTTCTTTCTCAGATGGACATAATGGCTTGTTTGTTCTTTCTCCTTGGACATCTGAATAATTTGTGCACAAACCCACCTACCTACCTCTGTGCTTCAAAATCATGGAAATCAGCAAGTTGCACAGCTACCCTTTTTGACAGCATGGTAGCATGCTGTAAGTGCTAATATTCATTAATATGCATTGGCAACTGCTTGTGTTTGAAATGAAGTATTCTACAGCTTCCAGTTAAATGACAGATGAACATAAAGAAGTTGCATCTTGAGGGACAGGTATGTGAACACTTAGAGCATGTACATGAGCTCTCATATGCCCACTGTTGAACACTTTTCTCCTTATCACTTTCCCCATGCCTTGCCTTCAGTGCACTTCATTTTATTGAACTTTAAGGATGATTGCAAACTTCATGAGAGCTAAATTAAAGTCTTGATTAGCTAGGTTGTCATAAACTACTACCTGAGTTGTAGTAGTAGCAGCAGAAGCAATAATGTGTTACCCCAAATTGTATAAATTTTGTATTTTCTGGCTTTTCTCCATGATCTTAGTGCTTTGCCATGTCTATTGGTGATATCATCAATTATCATCTGAAAAATAAAATAAATTGGCTCATTTACTGCTGCTGGGTGAAAGGCTTGCCTATGAATTTACAGTGCTTCCCCACAGCTGGTAAGCTCAGAGGTACCCGAGATGTTGATGTGGTTTTTTTTGTACTTGGATTTTTCACTGGAAAAAATGGATGGAAAACAGCAGACAGCCCAAAATACTGCACTGAATGCATGTTGAAGCCATAAGCTGCATCTAGGAGTCCCAAGTCCCAGTGCTCCCATTTCCATTAGATTTCTTCTGTTATTTGCAGGTAAAGATCCAGGCTTGTTCTGGCAGTTTGAACAACCATGAGCACCTACATACACACTTCTCCTCCTGTGGCTGTTTCAGTTTTCACTCCAGCTTTCTTGGACATGTTGTTTTTATCTAGGCAGAAATTGAATGTAGTATTTGCCTGTTCCTGTGCTTGAGAGAAAAAAGCCTTTCCAGTCATAGACAATAAGCCGGGGAGGAATGCAGGAGCAAGCACTGCATTCTTATTTTGTGGGGCTGTTTTTGTAGAGTAGAGGAGCTGACCTTTTCCCAAGGGAATAAGGCTGCCCTTCACATTTACCTCTTGAGGACAAGAGCTCTCTCACACACTAAAGCATCTTAAAATGGAAGAATACCTTTTTTGACATTTTTTTTCCTCACTAAAGCCAAAGGATTTTGTTCCAGAGAGCTCAGCACCTGTTTGTGCAGTTGCTTTCCCACACTTGAGGTTCTGCTTTATATGTAAGTTTTGGAATTGATGTCAAAATCTGTGGGTATGTAGGACAAAGATCAGTCAGGACAATGTCTCCTTTTGGCCCTCAAAACCCATCTTTGGAGGACTAGCATTGGTGAAACTGCTGTGAGACTGTATTTGTCTCTGAGGTACACAGCTGAAAAGATAAAGCCACTCTAAATGAAACCTGAAATAAGTCTGCATTGTTGCATCAGGTAGTAAAAGAGAATGCTGGCCTCTGTTGACAAAGCAGATTGGTTTTGTAGCACCTATGTGATCCAAGGGGTGAAGCATGTCCCTTACTAAGCAAAAATGTTTTCTCTTCTTCCTTTGAGGTTCCTTGTCTCTGATGTCTCCTTTTATTGTGGGATTTTTCTATACAAATACCTTAGAAAAGAGCCCTTGTATGCTGTAAGCTGTATAAGTTCTGTCATCTCCAAAGCCAGCAGAGTAACGGGATAAACCAGTGAGACTGATTTGGCTGATTCCTCATGATCAATTGTTCCTAAAGGCTTGACTTTGCAATACTGCCCATAAGTGGTGCAGAGTGTGCCCTTTCTTGGGAATCCAGGTTTTATTAAATGGCTGATTGGATACAAAGGTTGCAAGACTAGTAAAAGCAGGAAAATTCTAAATCTTGCATTAGTTTTACTGATCTGTGTAGTGGTGCAGATGTGAATTGACAGAGGAGGTTGTAAATGGTGTTTATCTAAGACAGAAGTAAATTATTTTCTTAGGAAGGTGAGTGAAATTTTCCTTACCTGTCTTACCTGCTATGGAGTGGAATTGGTCATGATGAACATGAGCATGAACATGAATATGAGCTGAGGGAAAACTAACAATACTAGATTCAGTCATGTCTTTAAATAAATTAAAAAATAAAACTGTTAGTCAGCTTCATACTTATATTTAGCATGTCCATTTAGTCCATCTTGAATATATCAGAAACCGATGCAGAGGAATGGATAAGAAACCATAGCACAAATGGGTGCAGGATGACATTGTTCCATGTGTAACATGAAAGCATTTGGCACCATGAGCTCATTTTGATCTCACTTTTTGTGTCTTCTGCCTCCTACCAGCTTGGAAAAGAGCTGTAGCTGTGCCTTAATGAGATTAAGTCAATATGTGTGATCTGTGGTTTACTCAGAGTTTATCAAATGTATTTAACTTTGATGAAAGCAAGGATTGCTTAGAAGTTTCCCTCTCCTACTGCCTCTGCTCAGTGATTCACTGGGTCTAGAAGTTCTAACAGTTCCAGTGAAGTCCCTTCTCATCTTACTGGGGAAGAAATCCCATGGTACAGTAGCACCTTGGATGGAAAACAGAAGTTCTCCATGCTTACAGGGTGAGACTTCAACCCAGATGTGAAGGAGCTCGGTTCATTTTGGTTACTCATATGGGTTTTCAGAGGTACTGAAGTGCCTGACTCCTTTTCCACTTCCCTTGAAGCAGGGGGTGCTTTGGAAACCTCACAGTAATCAACCCTGCCTACCTTTGAAAGTCTGGCTGCTGAATTTTAGTGTGGAAGTTGTCTGGCTGGCAAGTAATGGTGGAAAAGTCCTGCCATCAGTGAGGCAGAAGCAGCAGCTCTAAGTTGATTTTCCCCTTACATCAATGACTAAGATGTACCATCCCCCAGTCTGATTTCCGGGAGGTTCTCCTCAAGTCTTGTTTGCTTGGTGCCTTACAGCTAATACACAATGCTGAAACCTGAAATTAGTTCAGCTGTGTCAGGGCTAACAGATGGCCATTTCCAAGGAGAAGATACTGAGCATTCTGTACAGGTTTTGTAGTGTGATGAAAATCCAGGTTAACAGAAACAGCCAAAAGTGAAGGCTGAATTATATCATATTCCTGAGTCATCAGCTATTGATGCAGAATGTCCTGCTACACTTTTGTGGTGATGCTGCTAAGTAGCATTTCCAGCCCTCTGGGCAAAGACATCAAAGGATGGTGAAGATAAAACCAGACCAATGTTGACTTTGAGAAAAAATGTTCTATTTATACAGGCAGATGTTGAAGTAACTGAAAACTTTAGGACTGCTTTAATGAAAGTTTGGCAGTCCTCAACTTTCAGAAACGGATACCCAGGCTTGCTTTCTTTCCTCCAAAATCACAGAGCTGGCTTTGAGTGCCCTTGCATCTTAGCAGAGGAAAGCTTTTTCCAGAATGAATGAAGAGCTCTGGGAGCAAAGCAAGGCCTGCTGTGACCTGGCAAGGCAGGAGGATTGGCCGAGCCATGACCTTTGCAAGAGACACCCCCTCAGTCATGCCAGTCTCTTTCTCACATGGACATCTGGGCTCCTGATACACGGGCTGCTGTGTTTGGGTCAGGTCTGATTCCCTTCCAGGGTGGTCCCCAACTCATGCTCTGGAACAGCTCTCTCCCACAAGTATGGCCATCCATGTGCTCTTCCCTTGGCTGGTGACACTCACTGTTGGGTTTTCCAGCCTCTTCAGGCAATTAATACAAATAAACACCACAGATTTATGTGGGATTTCTAAACCAGGCAGGATTCTGTCTTGCAAAGCCTACCCAGGCTGTACTTCTCTGTTGAAAATGAGCAGCCAAACTAGTAAAGCTGGTTTCCTCTTGCTTTCTCTAGCAGTGAGACTCTCTGGAGTCTAGCATGGTGTGAGCTCTGAGGTTTCCTGTGGTTGGGACATGCCTCTTGTGGATTCTTGACAGGCTGGATAGATGGGCCGAGTCCAACAACATGAAGTTTAACGAGTCCAAGTGCCGAGTCCTGCACTTTGGCCACAACAACCCCCTGCAGCACTACAGGCTGGGGGCAGAGTGTCAGGCAGAAAGGGACCTGGGGGTACTGGTCGACAGCTGACTGAACATGAGCCAGCAGTGTGCCCAGGTGGCCAAGAAGACCAGTGGCATCCTGGCCTGTATCAGGAAGAGTGTGGCCAGCAGGACCAGGGAAGTCATTCTTCCTCTATACTTGGCACTGGTGAGGCCGCACCTTGAGTGCTGTGTCCAGTTCTGGGCCCCTCAGTTTAGGAAGGATGCTGAGATGCTCAAATGTGTCCAGAGGAGGGCAACAAGGCTGGTGAAGGGCCTGGAACACAAGCCCTACGAAGAACAGCTGAGAGAGCTGGGGTTGTTTAGCCTGGAGAGGAGGAGGCTCAGGGGAGACCTTATCACTCAACCTGAAAGGTGATTGTAGCCAGGTGGGGGTTGGTCTCTTCTCCCAGGTGACCACTGACAGGACAAGAGGACACAGTCTTAAGCTGCACCAGGGGAAGTTTAGGCTGGACATTAGGAAAAAATTCTTCACAGAAGGAGTGATTGGGCACTGGAATTGTCTGCCCAGGGAGGTGGTGGAGTCACCGTCCCTGGACATATTTAAAAAAAGACTGGACATGGCACTCAGTGCTGTGGTTTAGTTGGTGAGGAGGTGTTAGGTCATAGGTTGGACTTGATGATCTCAAAGGTCTTTTCCAGCCTAGTTCATTCTGTGATTCTTTGCTATCTAATAAGGTTTGTGCTCGCATTATGGCCTTTTCCCCATAGCTGTAGCAGACAGGCTTTCCTCTTCTATCTAGCACCCATTTTAGTGAACCTTGTTTGAATTTAGTACCTTTGAAATCTGCGACTCTGACATTTAATGGAAATTAAGCAATAGGTCAAAAACTTACATGGAAGGAACAAGTAGCATAATCAAAGCCTACCCAGGCTGCCTTTTAAAAACTGCCTTCCATTAAAACTACCTAGGCCCAAAATAGGGGATCTGTCAGCACTTCTTTCTCAAATTTTCCTTGCCCTGTCTTTTCAAGAGAGTGTTCATCTCTACCCTGCTTCACTTGTTGCTGAGCAATTGAACAGCAAAAAAACCCAAGTAGTCTTCTCATCTTAATAACACCTGTAGTTTCTTCAGTAGGTCACTGCTCCTCTTCCATTCCAGGCAGCTTCAGTGACTCAGGGCTTGGCCCACCTGCCTGCAAGCAGCTCCCTGGCTCAGAGCCAGTTCGCCACTCTCAGCAGCTGCCACGTCACTGGAGGAGCACCTTGGTGTGTGACCCTGGATCATGCTTCAGCTGCTAACACTGACAATTTCTCCAAATGCCTCCTGGGCATCCGAACCCTCTATTGAGGTTAAACAGGGGAGTACAGTTTACAGGGAAGACAGAAATTTAAAATTCACATTCCCAAAACATTCACGTCATTTTGCCAGATCAGGAGTCAGCAGTGCAGAGACATTCCTGTCACTCTTGTCACTGCTCCATCATGGACCAGACTCTTGACCCCACACTCATAGGGAACAGCACCTGAATCCATGGGTGAAATTGTAGTTTATGGTGCAAAATGCTCTTTATGCAATTTGATGTGATAGGATTTGATTGCTTTGTATGTCAGAGTATCGTTCTGCAGTTAATGAAACTGCTTCTTCTACCAGTGGAGCAAAAAGGCAAAGAACTTGCTGGCAAACAAATGAATGGTAACTTCCCTCTCTTGAATTTATTCAGTTCTTTGACGTATAAATGTATTCTTGATGGCCAGAGAAATCAGTCATTCTGCATTAGGAAGCTTGGTTGATGTCTTCAGTATGCCTTTATGAAGCTCTGTGTAAGTGGTTTTAGAAACAACTTAGAGGGAAAAATAGGATGTGGTTTAACACAGAAGCATTTAATTATGTTTTTGTGTTACTACTTAAGGAAATTTTAATTGTACAGATATGTGAAAATAAGTTACTTCATCCCTCCAAAACACCCCTGGTGTGACATTCATCACTGCCATACTGCTGTGACTTGTACCACACCTGAATTTTAATCATTGTATTGTTATGTTCCACTTTGATATCTCTCTTATTGTCACAAGATCAGATGTGTTTAATTATGGAACAGGATCCTGCTGAGGCTTACAGACAGCGCGTGCCCCAAGGACGTTGCATCTGAGCTTTGTGTCAGCTCACCTCCTTAGCAGCCTCCATCATCTGTGCAACTTCCCAGCCCCACAGGGAAGGTGGTGAGGAAGGAAGGGCTGCTCAGCAGAGCTTAAGTAGTGGGAGAAGGTGCATCAGGGTGGGGCCAAACAGACCAGGATTGTGTATTGAGATATTCTGCATTGAGAATACTAGCAAACACTTGGGATTTGGACTAAGATGGACAATACTGGAGTCTGAGGTCTTGTCTGTGATAATGCACTGGAATAACAAAGGAAACTCTCAGCTTGGCAACTGGGCACACTGTAATAGCCCAGCGGAGAAGGATTTTTGAACTTCTGACCTTCCAGTGAGATCTGAATCTTGGCACTGAGTGAAGGAAACCTTGTGCAATAACCACTGGATTTCTTAATACCTTGTCTGTTGCTCCCTCTCTTGATTCCTAAGAGCTTTGAAGATCAGAGGGTCATTTATGATTGTTTTCTGTTCTTTGAGCAGCTTTCACCCCCTTACTCCCTGTTCAAAAGCCCCATGTTGTTTATTTACTAATATATGTCAGCAGGATAAAATGGTGACTTAGCCAATTAATTTCTGCCAGAACTAAACCTGCAGACTGTATCTCCAAGCATAAGCTTGACAGTAAAGCCTTGGACTCAGCAAAACAGAAGTTGTCTATATTGAAAGAAGAGATCTATCTTTCCCGGGCCGTCCTGCACTCTTTGTTGCCCCTGGCAGTCAGGTCCTGGTTTCAGACAGTTTTCTATAAATCCTCCAAGTGCTCTCTGGGACAGAAGCACAGGCAGCAGTTGTTTGCAGAAACCTCCTGGAACTGCTGCTGCAGACTCTGCTTACTGAAAGTGAGATCCTGCTGGAGACCTGTGCACCATGTCAGACCAAATTAGGTCTAGATCCCTAGTTATGCTAGAAAAGTCTTATTCATATTTATCCTCTGTACAGAACTGAATCTTATTATTCAGGTCATTATTTCCTTTGCCAGCTTTTCTGCTATTGCATGGATTGATCTGTGGATGAAGCTGGCAGGGTGCTGTGATCCTGCTGTCCTGTGGGCCTGTGCTTTTCTCTCCTCGTGCTCTCTCACTGCGTTGGGTGTGCAGGCAATACCTGATGGTTTTGTTTCTGTTGTTTTGTGCTGTGACAAAAGCCAAATGTGTGCTTGAAAGCAAAGTCTCGTATATTGCTGAAGGCCGTTCTCCCTTTATCCTCAACATTGTTTAAAAATATTCTTTAGCTGTTACAAACTGTTTATTCTACCAGAGAACTTACCGGAAGAGCACTAAATGTTAAGACCTGTCTGGGCTGTGTGAGGCCAGAGTGAATAGCTCCTTTTGTGCTCTGTCCTGTAAAGATGAGATGCAGTAACACCCGATATTGATACTGACTTTTTTTAGAAAGTACTTTGAGGTCTCCTTATGAAAAGCAGCAAACAGAAGCCAGGTGGAATTGTGCCTAAGAGTCTTTTCACCTCCCTGCTGGGTCCACTCACAGCTTCGCTAAAGAATTCGCGTTCTTTAGTTCTTGTTCCATCTGTTATTGTCTTAGTTCAACATTTTACTTAGTTTTGTATGTTTTTCTAGGGTATTCAAGTGTTTTCTGTGAGCCAAATATATTTTTAAGGCAGTGCTTTCTGATGGTGAGACAGGGAGAACTCACTGAGAGCAGCCCTGTGGCGAAGGGCTTGGGGTGGATGAAAAGCTGAGCATGAGCCAACAATGTGCCAACACAGCCCAGAAAGCCAACCATATCCTAGGCTGAATCAAGAAAGGAGTAGCCAGCAGGTCGAGGGAGGGGATTCTCCCCCTCTCATGTGAGTACCTGGAGTACTGTGTCCAAGTCTGGGGCCTCCAACATCAGAGGGATGTGGAGTTGTTGGAGTGAGTCCAGAGGAGGTCATGGAGATGCTCCAAGGGTTGAAGCCCCTCTGCTCTGGAGCCAGGCTGGGAGAGCTGGGGGTGTTCACCTGGAGAAGAGAAGGCCTTAGAGTCTTAGAGCCCCTTCCAGGGCCTAAAGGGGCTTATAAATAAGAGGGATTTTTTTGTATGGTCAGATACAGATAGGACAAGAGGGACCAGTTTTAAACTAAACGAGGAGAGATTTGAAGGTCTCTTCCAAACCAAACCATTCTGTCATTCTGTGCTGCTAATCACTGGTATTTGCTGGCTCTGAAGATGGGAAAATTGTACTAGGTGAGTCAGGCTATGAGCTTGCACTTTGCATTGTGCCTTACGCTACCCAAAGTCCAGGACTGCATCTCACCTGAAGTTTTGTCATTTATTCTGATTGTGGTTTGTCAGTAAAACAAACTTTTCACTGGAGTCTTTATGAAGCATTAAACAAAATTTAGGGTATTCACCCAGATGAATCAATAAATAAACTTCTGTCCAATGATCATGCTTTGAAGGGTTTTGAAATAACAATGACAGAAAGGACTCATGCAGGCAATGAATGAGAACCCTGGTCTGTAGCTGTGAAGTGTGTTTCAAATGCTGATTTCAGCGGAAGCAGATTGTTAACATACTTCAGCCATATCCCTCAGTTCACAGGGCTGTGTTTTCCCTTAGATCTATAGATTCTTAGATTTTACATAGGTCTGTTATTCTGGAATCCTATATTGCTAAAGTAATTCAGTTTAAAAGTACAGAACTGAGGTGACAGAAGAACTATATACATTATAGATTCAGCTTACTGAAGTTTTGACTTGTTTTCTTTCCAAGCTGGACACTGTTGATGTTGGATGCTTGAGCTCCTGGATGCCTGCATTTTTTCCACAGCAGGGGCACATACCCTTTGGAGCTTTTCAGCCCAGGCAGTGTGGCATAAGCCTGCAGGTGTCACAGTGCTAGAGGTGTCAAAGTATGTTATCTTCCTTTTATTGAGTATGTTATCTTCCTTTTATTGAGTCATCTGATAGTTTCAACTTCTTTATTGATGAAAATGAAAAGCAGTATCTGACAGCTTATTTTCTGTTGTGTCCACTTGGCCCCTCGCTGGTTGGAAGGAAACATGAAGTCAGAGCATTGCCAGGCATGGAGGGATAGGGTGTTGGCATTGCCCAGCATTACCCTTACTTGGTTTTGGTGGGCTTCAACACAGCTGCACACAGAGGAAGATCCAAGACCATTACTCATTAAGTTCTTATACTTTGGAGATGTCTTTTGATGATGCAGCCTTGTATTGTTATGAGAGTATTTGTTCTTCCCCAAACCTTTACAATAGGAAGATTGTGTAGTTCTATTGTAGTTTTTTAAATCTTGGCTACTGATTTCACAATTTTAATTTTCTGTAAATCTTTGACAGCCGTTATTTTGTTGGTTTAGTTTTCTCAACCTATTTTAATACTTCTCCTGCACAGCACTTGGTGAGGGCAGGACATAAATACATGATTACAGCCTGCTGGGCCTTCATAAGGCCTGGTCATTTTGCAGTCTTTGGCTGTTTCCAGAGAACGTGTTTAGGGACTCTGTTGGTTACTGAAGCACCTTTTCTTCCCTTTTCTCATTCTCCCCTTCTCTATGGAGAAAGAGGTAATGTAGTGAGACATAAAATTAAATGGGGGTTAGAATTTCAGGAGAAGTGGTATTTTAAATGGTGCTGCATTTGATTTATTTATGCTTTAAAGCAAAGAGTGTAAGGCAAGGGAAGGTCTGCTAGTTAAAGTATTAAAATCTGCCAGGGGCATGGCATTTCCTTTAACTTCCAAAATACCTATCCAGTCAAAGACAAGTGGAAATAGATGTTGTCTGTTCCCTCAGGGCCTCACTTCGAACTATCTTAGCTTCTTGCTACCTCTCCCTGTGGAAAGGTTGTCCGAGCATTATAAATGCATTGGATTGGTTCCCATAGACTTTAAATGCCTCTTCAAAACATAGACTGACCACTGCCATTTAGGTGCTTTTTAGTTTGACTAAGATGACATCTAGCACTGATTTCTGATAGGTGGAACCCTAAACTGTTACTGAAATGCTGGCGTTTTTCCTGATACAGTTCTGTCATGCCCCCTTTCCCCAACACAGTTCATCTTGTTTGAAAAAAACTCTACAAATTTAGGAACTGTGATAGCTATGCCAAAAGAGGATGTGTGATGATAACAGGCTTTACCTGCCTTTGATCCTTTACCTATCCTGATATATGGGCTTGGAGTTATGAATATGAGAACGAGGATTTGAAGCATGGAATTCTCTGTGGTTGTATCTGAGGCAGCAGCCTCTTAGCCAGACAACCAGCTCAGATTAGTGCTAGTAATCCTCTCTTCTCCACCCTGGGAAGGGCCTGACACATACTTCCCGAAATGCCAGCTCAGTATGAAGAGTCCCTCTAGGATCCATGCCTAGGAGGACCAAGAGGGTGAAATGACAGTGGAGGTGGCATTGCTCTGTGACTGCCATGTGTTTGGGGCTGTTTGACCCCGAGGCCAGTTACCTGAAGGGTCGTAGGTATCAGATTGCACAACTACTCCCTAAAGTAATAAAACATCTAAGGGGGGGGGAGGAAAAAAGGCTTGAGACCAGCAGGTTTTTATTTCATGCTGTATCTTCCTGTCTTGCCTGTGCTATGAGCCGTGCTGTCCTTTGGAATACAAGGTTGGTCAAATCCAAGAGCAATCCTTCCCAGCACCGTATCTCCCATAGCACTGATTGGGCTGCTCAGGGATGTAAAACTAGGCCAGTGTGCATACCCTGGAGCATCCTCCCAGAGCCAGAAGTGCAAGAGATGTCCTAAAGGGAAGATACCGTCAGAGGTACCATGTTCACTGGTGAACTCATCTTAGAATCCTAGAATGGTTTGAGTTGGAAAGGATCTTTAAGATCTTCTCGTTCTTCCTTGAACCCATCTCTTCCCTGTGCATATTAGCTTTTGTGTTTTTATCTGGCCATCCCTCAGTCATGCTGGTATTGAAATGGAAAACTTTATGTTATCAGATGAATTAATTGTATGCCCCACTTTCTCACATTGTGAAACAGTGAATTATTCTTTAATCACCTTGGCCATAATAACTTCTCCCATAATCCCACAGTTGGACAGTTCCATCTGCTCAGTTTTCCACACCTTGGATCACCACTGGCACCTTCTCTGTGTTTCTTCCAACTGAATTCCAGCCTGTTTGGTAGCTTGAGATGTTTGATCATGAAGTACTTGGCAGCTGGGGATGTGTTGAATTTTTGGTTTTGGAGTAATGAGTTGGTCTCACCGCCCTGCCTGATTTTATCCCTGTTCTCTCAGCATCTTTGAAAGCCTTGACCCTTTTGGAGAACAGCCATGAAGACTCCAGCATCTTCTTCCTGACTGGTAATAGCTCATTTAGAGCCTGTCATTCTTCATTCAGAACTTAAATTATTTTCCCCCTGTATGCATTAATTTCCATTTATTGACTTTGTATTTCACCTGCCATCTTATTATTCAGTCACCAGGCTGTTTGGTGGAAATTGAGTTTACAAATCCTTGGTTCTAAACAGCTGTTTTCTTGTCACCCAGCAAACTGAACAACCTTACAAAGCATGTTCCTAAAGCACACTGCTGTGTGACTTGCTCTCTAGAAATGTCTACACTTCATCCTGCTGGGTGCTGCACAGAGAGCACAAGAGTTCTTGTGCTGAAACTCTGAAAGGATCAAAAGCCAAATATGAAGGCACTGCAGGTACAGTGCAGCCACTTACATCAGGCAGTAAACATATCCCAAATGTCAGAACGTGGTGAGGGAATGGGTAACTCCATTAACTTCTGGAGACTTCTGGAGCATTGGTTTGAGGCCCTGATTTGAGCTGCTTTTGAGTTAATGTGACATCTCTCACACCGGTGGTCCTGCAGTGATCTGAGCCAGACCCAGCACAGCTCAGTCCTTTGGAGTGGCTGGTGTGCTCCTTCAGAGTGGGGGAGCAACAAGAAACATCTGTGGGATGGTGCTGGCCATGACACTGGTTTTGAACCAAACAGTGACCCACTCTGCATTATCATTTATGACATATATACTTATGCAGGAGCTCTGGCTTTTGTTTTGGGTGTTGATTTGGCAGCTGGATTTTAGGAACAATATTCCGAAACTGCAGAATTCCATCTGAGCCATGTAATGCTGATTTGCTGAATAATCTCTCATGTTTTCCTTGGGTCTGGTAGGCCTGGGAAGAAGTTTGATGCTTCTGCCTTTACTATGGGCTTTTCCTTTGCAGCGTGAAGAGACCAGTTTAGAAAGAGTGTTTTGGAAGAGCATTGTTAAAAATAATATTGTCTGTCATTTTCAGGGCTGAATCTTCACAGTCAGTATTGACTGACTTTAAAAACCTTAAAATTCTTGAAGTGCATTTTCCTCTTTGCTTATGTATATAGGGAACTTTATCCAAAAAGGCAGAAAGAATTGGCACGAGAAGAGCTTCCTTTTACTTCATTAGCAAAGGAAGCAAATGAAGCTCCCTTTTGGTGCCTCTGAGTGTTGTAGATTTGGTTAACTACAGGTTTATGGAAAGCTGGCTACAGGCACATCTACAACACTATTTTGTACATAATATCGATGCCTTTTCCTGGTCTTAAAATCAAGAATCAAACACAGTTAGAAGGGGAAAAGGGGGTTTTACCTCAGTATTTATTTTAAGGATCCTTAGGCGCACCACCTGCAGGTGGAATGCACCAAAATGCACACCGCAATGCACACCCACAACAGATCAGGTATAACATTATAGGTCTTACTAATTAGAATATCTATCAAAGATTCCCCAATGAGAGGCTAGAATGAGCCCCCCTCCCCGAGGAACCTTCCCCTGGATGGTTCTGTCTTAGTTTATAAAATGTGTTCTGGAGGGGACCTTGGTGTCTGGGGCTTCTAAGATGTTTAGTCTCCTAGCTTAACAAAATAAGTCTAAGAATGTAGGCTAGAAAACACTAAAAATACAAAAAGCTATAAGAAGTATATAAAAGGGGTATAAAAGAAAAGGCAAAAAATCATCATGGCATCAATATGAGCTAGAATATGCAGAAATACTAAACATCACTGGGCTGGGTAGTATCCATCTTGAGCAGACCCAAAAGCAGAGCCTAGGAGAGTGAGAACAGTTAAAGGTTGCTTTTGCTGTAAAGGTGTCCTTTGTCGTAAAAGAAGCTAAAGCTTCTCTCTGAACTTAAGGGAAAGTTGATGAAACGCTGTTTTTAAATTTTTTATTCAGGCTCTTAAATTGTTAATGTGCATTAAATTTGGGGTCGACATGCAGCCTCCCAGCATTCCTCCTCGGATGTGGGGCGTTGGACCAGCTTGCAAATGGAAGCTCTGAAAATGATGAGGCCTGAAATGTGCTTCTCCTGCCACTCCATTCCAATGGAGTATGTCTCGCTGAATCTCCTCCTCCCCCTTGAATTCCCCTGCCACACATGTTCTCAATTACTGCCTGCACTGAAGCTGCGAACATTTCTTGTGCATCTAACGTTCTATACTGAGCACTGGAAATATATTTTAGAAATTTGTGGGAGAACTATTACGTCTCATGCTGGGAAAATTGTGTTTATGGTTCCTGTAGGGAAACAAGTTCATTCTAGTCCACAACAGATTTCCTGTTTCTTCCTCCTTCTTTTTTATCTTGGAGCAATATTGTAAGAACCTCCTACCCCCAGTGCATTGAGCATGGGTTGCTTCCCTATTTGAAATAAAAAGCATTTGCTCTGCAGTCTGTGTTTTTCGTTGCTGTCCACAAAATAATCATTGGTTTTTGGCTGATCACAATAATAGCTACTATGAACCCCAAATATATGAGTTTGGATGTACAGCAGCATTACATTTTATGAAAACTCAGTTGTATTTTAGTGTAGGAGTTAAAAGTCAATATTCTGCAGCAGAGGGCATTAAGTGAGTGATACTACAATGCCTGATTTGGAAAGGAAAAGGAAATGGGACTTAGTCTTTTTCTCAGTGTTTGCATTGTTCTGATAGGATAGTCCTTCGGGATCCAGGTGGTATGATGTGTTCACAAGCCTTTGGTGTACATTAAATTGTGCTTTATGTTCAGCTGTAAACCTTAGATCCCACAACCACATCTGTGACGTGTTTCTCAGTTCAGATTTTGGTTTGTAGAAGAGAATTTCGTGGTTAAGGAAAATTCAGCGTTGTACTCCACCTCTCTGTTGTGCTGAAAATGAGTTCAACTCTGACAGTGATGAGGGGATATCTCTGCTGTACAGAGAAAGTTTTTAAAGCACAGTTACCTTCTGCTTAAATAAATGATGGGCTTGTTCAAATGGAAAGAATAGCTTTTGCATTTCATGTGTGACTTAAGCTGGCTCAATAGAGGGGCTTCCAAGTGTGCTGGCAGACAGGGATAGCAAAGAGAGAAGAGGAAAAGGTGTGTCTGGATCAGTTAGTTAATTCTTAGATAATAAATGAATGCTCTTTTCCATTGCACACAAACTAAACTTCATTTACTGCTCCAACTTCCCCTTCAGAGATTTGATTATAGCATTCTCTCCCAAAGCAAAGAGCTCTTGCCATTTTGATGTAAACACTCATTGACCCTCTGTGGAGATTTGAAAAACTGCTTTCCTGTCATTAACAATGATAAAACTGTAAACAATATTGTTAAAGATACTGGGGGGGTGGGCATCAAACAAAGAGAAACAGATTAAAGGACTTTCAGAAGTGATTTGCACTTTTACCATTATTCTCTGAGAAGGAAATCAGTATAAGCAGCACTGTACAATGCATCAGATGTAGTTTCATGAAAATTATTTTTATAATTTTTGATGAAATTTAGGGATTTAGAGGTTTTTGCTATTGCTCTGCTGCTTTGTTTCTGATGTTGCTTAAAAAAAATGCTGGAGGAATAACAGCAAAAAAATATGAGCAAAGTGCCTGAGATGCTCATTTAATTCCCATTAGCACAATAAATGCGAATATGATGAGGTTTGTTTTGGTTTTATAGCCCCATGCTTCTCAACAGGGATGGTTTAGATCTGTATCTCTGTATCACAAATGGAAGCTGAGTCATAGGCTGGCCCGGAGGACCAGAATGGAGCAAGGCATTCAATCTGAGTTTCTGGAGCTAATAATGTAACTCTGGCAATTTTGGTGGGAGGTGGTTGTTGTTGACAGTCTTGTTTTTTTAGAGTGGATAGGAGTTGCCTCATTGTCCAACCTGTAAATCCAAAGACATTGCAATCTAAATCAGAAGACCGAAATAATTCCTGCTGTAATTTATGGTTTTACCTAAAAGGAAGTTTTCCTACCTGCCATATAGGCTTTGGTCAGTAGCAATGGCCATAAGCCCCACTGCTCGCACAAGGCAGGGTGCCTGCAGCCATGGGGGCTGGATGCTGTAACCCAGGAGGTGTGTGGAGGATGAAATAACGGGACATCACACGCTGATCAGTATGATCATGTGAAGCCATTTATTATTGGAAGAATACACACTTATATAGCAGTTTTAGATCTGACTCCATAATGTTTCGAACATCGTCCGGCCAAAAGCACTATAATGATTGGGTGCTTGCTACTGTCAGCATGTTGCATCTAAACTTCTAATTGGACACTTGCTGTGACAACTATTCACCATATTTCAGCTCCTCACATCCTTTTTGTTCAGCATAATGTATCAATCTTATTTGAACTAACTTATTGTTTCAGCAATTCCTAAACTATATTCTTTTGTGCTGTGGTCAATACATCCTTATTTCATATCCTTGGGTTGTTTCTTCTCTTTCTTCTGTGGTGTTATCAAAGATAGCGTATCTTTTACTCAGCTTGATTCAATGCTGGGAAAGCTGGCTGGGAAAGCTGGGTTGTGCATTCCCAGTGTCCGTTCTCCTGCAAAAAATCCTCAACAGAGGTGTGTCGCTGCCTGCCTTAGCACTGGGACAAAGGTGCTCCTATCCCACCAGGCACAGAGGCTGGGAACGGAACCAGCTGCAGGGATCTGGCTTAGTGATGACAGCCTGTCCTGCAGCTGTCCTCACATAGCTGTCTGTATTGACTGGAGGAACGTGTTATCTAAGGTTACTTTATCTTTTAGATATTTCTATTTCTGGCAGCTCTCCTGTCTCTTTGGTCTGAGGGCTGTGACACTGTTCACACTTCAAGCGTCTTCATCCCCTCTCACATTTATTTGTTTCTAATAAAATGCTTCTGGAGGAGGAGAAGGATGGAAAAGCTTTTAAATACAGGGTTTAGGTTCACAAAGAAGAATGTGCTGAGAGGCCTTGCGGGCAGTTTTCTGTTCTCCCCCAAGTGCTCTGGGCTAAGAGGATGAGTCCTTGTCCTTCCTGCATGTTAATAGTTATTATGGTTCCCACTGATGGTTTTATAGTAGGTCAGCGTAGCGTAGGCAGCACCTCAGCAGTTCTTAGGATGGCCATGGCTGGTCCATGTTTAAGACTCTTGGTACTACTGGTGCTGGCAATGCTGTGCTGCTTTGGCTTCTGAAGAGACTTACATCCTGCTGCAGATGATATGTGTGTCTGGCATTTTCTTTTGTGCTACGGTTCACCTTCTGCCTTAGCTTGCCTGAAATTCACTTTGTCCTAGTATTGAGGCTCCAAGTATTTCACTTTGACATAAAGAGCAGCAGATGATTTTTTTACCAGTCTCCTGGCTTTGTGGAGCTGCATAGCACCCTGATAGTGTTCTGAGGCTCTGCTCTGCCCTGGCAGGAGCTGCAGAAATGTGCCCAGGCCCATAATGAAAAGCTGAACACAGACAGAGCAAGACAATCCTAATTGAAGTATTGTGTGATACACTCACTACTGCTGTTCTTTCAAACAGTGTTAAAAGCAGATTTCTATAAAGAAAAATGTCCCCTGCTTTTGCCCTTTGCCCGTGGTGTGTTGAGTGAAGCTAGTGTTGAGTTTAATGAAAGTCAGAAGAGTTGGGAAGAGAGCTGGTTGAAACATCTGACTGGTTTATGATCAATGAATTGCATGGACAAAATCCAGGTTTCTGTGGCTTCTTTTTAACTCATCAAGCCATGCTAATAAACCCTGGGCTGATTTTAGTTATATTTCTGTGAACCTTGCATGTTTGTTGTGTTGTTTTGTTTTGTTTTGCTTGCAAATTCAAATTTCCCTGAAAGCCATCTTTTTCAGGTTGAATTTCTTTACTATGATATGGGTCAATTAGTAGTGGCAGCTAGAGAAAGAAGATTTACTCATCTGTGTTTTCAGTGTTCAGAACAAAAATTTGCTTTCTTTAAGCACTTTGCCGTTTGGGGAATGTAGTCCTTAGTGACCCATAACCAACTGTATGCAAGACACATTCCTAGAACTTGATTTTGTTTATGTATCTGCAGATACATAAAGCCACGAACTCATGAAGACAGAACTCACTAAACTTCTTGACTTAAATTCACTTACATTCCTCTTATATTGCAAGTCAAACAAGTTGCAAACAGGACTGTACTCAAGCTGAGGGAAGTTCCTTCTAGGAAAAGCTGAACATCAGCCCTGACTTGTGTTAACTGTTGGGGGAAAAAAGTAGATCCTGGGAGTGCCTGTGAGCTGGCAGGATAGCACTGGGGACAGCACTGACATGCTGTACCTGCCTCTGTTGCAAGTATGCTTCAGCGCTTCCCTGGCAGTGCAAACAGTCACCCTGTCAGTGTTTGCTTAGAGCTGTGTATGGCCATTGAAATCAGTAGAAATTTATGCACCATTTGGTAAAAGGGGGCAGCACAGGATGAATGCTGACTTGGGAAGAGTTGAGTATCTGAGCTGGTCCCACACCACGTGATTCTGGCAGTGTATGTTTGGTCAGCATGGCATTGCTCCATGTGGGGCTTTGCCAGGAGGGCACTCCAGGCACATTGTCTCCACTGATTCTGCAAGGCCTTTCTTCAATGCAGACAGGGAGCCACTTAAAGCTGGTTTTTATGTCACGAGATACTGAGCTGTGCTCAGTTTGCCTTGTTCTCTGTAAAACCAGAGCTACAAAAAGGCTTTTGCCGTAATAACTCATACTGACCCCAAAGAGGTGCCCAGTGCTCATCACCCAGATGCCCCACAGTGCTGAATATACACCTGGATGTTCTGAGGTAAAGAGTAGGTGCCCCAACCCTCCAAAGTTACTGACTACAGTGGTAGCTGGGCACACAATTGCCACCGCCTTGAGCCACACACCAACAAATCCTAAGGTGCAAGGGTAACTGTGGCTTCTGCCATTACCAGAGCACCCTAGTGATTTTGACTTCTAGACAGGCAGGCAAAATCAGCTAATAATTATTCTCACAGAACTTGAAGTTGCCTAATTTATGTTTGTAAGAAAAATAGAAAATAATTTCAAGTGAGAAGGGGTACCTTTTATTGACTTCATGGCTATTTCCCTACAAACAAGCTTGCTGATGTTTTCCATAGAGTCAGGGGATAAAGACAGACCACTCCATCCATGTTCACCCATATGCTGATAAATTTGAGTTGAGAATTACTGTGTGATGACAGGAGGGCAAACTAGTACATCACAGGCAGTATTAAGCAACAGTTCTCAAAATCTGTGCGAATAACAGAGGATGAATGACATGGTAATTCTCCTGTTTCGTGTCTCCGACAGTGCTTTTCAGCACAAATGCAGCTAGTTCCATCAGCAGTCTGACACCTGAATTTTTTGCTCATAATGAATCTAGAAAGTTCAAATACTATTTGGGAAAGTAATATCTAACTGAATGTATATATTTCTTCTCATTTCTCCCTTCCTCCAGCCTTCTCTCCTGCCTCACTGTGTTCTCTACTTACGCAGATGATAGAAATGAGTTTTCCAGGATGGAAACGGGCTGGCACTATACTGTGCAACTCATCTGTGGCTGCCAAAGAGAAAGGCAGGGTCTGTTGTGGCACACCTAATGCTCCAGCAGCAGCATTTGTAGCACATGTGGCAGCCCTGTGCTCCAGAGCACGCATAAGCGAGGTGTTCGGGCAGTCACACATGCTGAGTGACATGGTACAGTCTAAAAGGCCTGGGAAGAGAGTGTGGGAGTGGAAGCATGAGCATATACCTGTCTAAATGCTGGTTTGTTCTAGTATGTTTTTACCTCTAAGATTAGTGGAGGAACTTGTTCCTGTCTGCACCTCTGAATGACTGCTGGATTATTCTACCTTGCCTTGTCTTTTGCTGCACCAAGATAAACAAACATTTCTCAAGCAGAAGGCGCGGACCAGTGAAGATTCTTTATGGAATTAAGATTTGAGGGGCTCAGCTATGTCAAAGTAGAATGGTGCTGTCTGTGGAATGTTTGTTGCTGGCATGAAATTTACATTTCAACTGAAACTAAAAGGAGGTGTTTCAGTTTGAAATGACAAGAAATTATTTCCTAGTTTTGATTTACCAAGGCCTTGTTCCTTCAACTTCCAGTACCTCTTTTTGGAAAGTAATGTGGCAGAAAATAGAAAAGAAAATGATGAATGAGTAGTAGAGGTGACCCATTAGAGTCAAGAAAGAGATTTCTAGGCAAGTTATTCAGAAATCTGCCCCAAGGGTGGATAGTCACAAGTGGTGTGGAATGTGGTAGAAAATGGACCAAGTTTTGGGGAAATTGTTGGCTCCAGTGTGGTTTGGAAGTTCACCCCCGGACAACTGCAGGACCCTGATAAAGTGACAGACTATTTGCAAGAAGAGTGTTGTGGCACCTCTGGAGAGAAGCAACTTACTGCAGTGTGCTAGGCCCTGGCTACTGTTTTTCAGACACTGCTGGTCACTAGCCAGCACCCTCGGGGAAAAGAGGAGGACAGCAGAGCAGCAGGCACTGTGACCACTCAAACTGCAGCTGAACCACACGAACAACCCCTGCTGTTAGCAGTCGCCCCTGTAAGGAAGAAGAAATCCAAGACCAAACCAATTCACTTAGTGAGGGATGAAGAGGAAGAAGGGCCCTCACAACGGGAGGAGGAGCAGGGCCAGAGATAATCACCCGATCCCTGTTCATGGTGAGCTGCAATAGATGTGAAAAGATTTCAGCCACCGGTCGTGTGAGCCCCTGGTGACCCAGCTGCTTCAGCGCTGGGACATCGCAGCCCACGCTGTGGAACCAGATGAAAGTGAAGCCAAGCAGCTGGGATCCCTGTCCTGGAATGTGGGCATTGACAAGGGGACTGGGAAGAGGACGGGAACTCAACCTCTGGAGGCAGCTCCTGCCAAGTGTGAGGGAAAGGTATTCTCCCAAGGCTGATCTAACAGTGCACCCAAGCAGGTGGAACATCATGGAGAAAGGGATCCAGTACCTGAGACAATTAGCTGTGCTGGAGGGAATCGATAGGGATTCAAATAATGAGCAATCCCCAGTACATCCAGAGGAGGTCCAGGATATCCATGTGGCTGAAGTTTGTGCATAGCACACCAGCATAGGAAATTCTTCAAGGATTAAATGCCATTCCAGTCTCCAGTGGGGAAGTCCTCAGAGACAATAGGAGGGATGACGTTGCTCCGGTTCCTCTTGAAGGGACATGCAGTTCACATTTTCAAGAAGTGAGCATGGAGTACTTTGGCCAGAACCAGAGGGGCCCTGCCTCCAGCCAGGTGGAGGAAAGGGACAATCGGATCTACTGGACTGCGTGGATCCATGGCACATCAGACCCACAAGCACATAAGGCTTTAGTTGACACTTCTGCACAGTGTGCCCCCATTCCATCAGGATACGGAGGGGCAGAATCCAGCTCCGTTTCTGGGGTGACAGGAAGATCCCAACAGCTGACTGCACTGGAAGCTGAGGTGAGCCTGACTGGAAGTGAATGGCAAACCCAGCCCATCGTGACCGGCCCAGAGACCCCGTGTATCCTTGGCACAGACCACCTCGGGAGAGGGTATTTCAAGGACCTGAGAGGGCATTGTTGGGCTTTTGGGAGAGCTGCTGTGGAGACAGAGGAAATGAGACAGCTGAATACCTTGCCTGGTCTCTCAGAGGACCCTTCTGCAGTAGGACTGCTGAGGGTGGAAGAACAACAGGCAGCGATCGCTGCCACAACAGTGCCCCAACAGCAACAGCACACCAGCCGGGACGGCGGGACCCCACCCATGGGATGAGTCGAGAGATGGAGAGCCAGGGAGTGCTCAGCAGGACTTGCTCACCCTTCAAGAGTCCTGTGTGGCCTCTATGTCATTCATAGCACAAGTGTCCTTTACTGCTTTCCAAATACATCTCAGAAGATGTTGTACTAGAATCTACCTCTTGTCATTATAAACTGCAACAAAGGTCACCAAGAATTAGATGATTAGCATGAGTCTTACTCTGTAATAAGAATATATATTGTCATGATAACATACAGTGAAGCATACAAATCCTGTCTCATCTAAAATGAGAAGACAGCCTGGAATAAATCCCAACAAATTACATCTTTCATATTCACACAGATAAACTTGCTGCTGCTGCTTCTAAATTTCTCTTCAGTTCAACTGCTTCTTTGCAAACTCCTGTGTTACTTCCAGACTTTGCATTTGACTGCCTTGAATGGCATTTGGCTATGGTTTCCTACATGTGGGGAGACCAGCAGCCCACATGCTTCTGGAATGAATCTTTTCCACAGGACAAACAGTTTTGCAACACTTTACTGTGCTGAGATAACAAATAATTAAGCAGTTTCTTTATAAATAAGAAGGTAGGACTTGTGGTCTTCCTTAAAGACCATTGTCTGCACTGAACTTTCAAATGATCCACAGCAGTATTCCCAGAAACTTGTGCTCTGTGTGCAACCCAGAACAAATAAAAGTCACATTCATCGCAGTATTACCACTCTTGAGATCTCAGCAGACCTAGAAGACCAAATGTCTGGAGGAGACACTTGTGGTGTGGACCTGCAAGCACAGCTAACCACTCCACTTTCCTGCTCTTTTCTCCCATGGAGGCTGGAGTACTGTTTGCAAACTGAAATGGTGCTGTTGCTGCATCCCCCAGACACTTTCCTGCTCTGTGCAAGCTTGCGTATTTCTTCCATACACGGCGTAAGCTTTGCAGTTTCAAAGATCTCATCTAATAATAGATTGGTCTACATTTGTGGCATTGCCAGAAAAAGGCATATGTTGTCAGGCAGTTGAAGTCAGCAACAGTGCTTAAGTGGAAATGTGCTTAAACATTGAGAAGGCAGAAATCCAAAATAATCCGTCCAAGGTTTGGCTATTAGGAAACTAAAAATACTGTCTTCCTACATATAGGGCTTCCACATGTACTTAGAGAAATACTGTTTGCCTGATGTCTCAAAATTATTAAAGGCCAATTCTTTTCCTTTCTTGGCTTTGGTGTGATAATAGAAGATGCCGTTGGCATTCAGCTTATCAAAGACTGGTTTAAGAGGAAAGAGAAATTACTGAAATAACTTGAATGAAAGAGGCATGTGTAGTGTAATGTGGGAGAGAGAGATGACACTGAGTTCCTTTTTTCTATCACACAAGGTTTGCAATTCCAATTTTTCATGTTTAGATTTCCTCTGGGAAAAGAATGCAGCATTGGCTTGAACAAAGTGAATGTATACCGTAAGAACTACTGGTCTTCTCTGTGCTGGTGAAAGACTTTTCTTTCAAATTCAGATGGCTCTGTGGTCCTCCTGACCTTTTACAGAACTGCACTGAGTGGGGGATTGGCCTTTGAGATGGTTTATGGAGATATGAGGTTTTGACATGAGTTCTGAGGCAGCAATTATGGGATTTCATGTGTACCTGTCCCTTAAATATTAGCATATTTAGATGTGTGCTCAGAAACTGGCATCTGTCACAAACATACTTCTGCTGGGGTCAGTGTGTGCACACAGACACATATTACCGTTCTAGTAAAAAACTATTCCATAAATGCCATCGCAGATCAGGAAAGGTTAGGTTTTTAATATTAATGTTTTCTCCTTTAGGAACTCTAGTTTCATCCTAGTCAGCATGCATGTGACTCAGTCAGGAAGTAGTAGCAAAGAGTTTTATTTCAGTGACTTCTCTAGGGAATTCATCCACTGTAACAAATACTTCTGCCTCCTGGGACCCCCCTGAAGCAGCATCCCAGAAGTCCTTTTTGCCCAGCTTGTATTACCCCTTGCACTGGTAGCAGCCTCGTGCCGTTTAGAAGTGACAGTAAAAAAATGAGCTGCTGCTATTTTCCGCTTATTTTGGCACTATTTCTGGAGAGAGTTGAGTTGGTAAATGTGGCTGTCACAGCAGCTATTACCAATGACACAAAATAATTTAGTTGTGGTTTCTGTTGTGGTGGGGCCACGTCTGTATTTTATAATGATACGTCTGTGCTAGGAGGGAGTGTTACGCTTGATTGTTGTGATGGATGCTTCCAGGAAAACAGGACAGGTCTCTAAAAGCAGGTTGTCTAATACTTTCCACGTACATTAAATGCTGCTGGTTACATGGCAGACCAATAATTGAACTGCGTGTTGTTTCCTCTCAGTTTTCTGATGAGGTGATGAGGAGGGCAGCATCCATCTAATTTTTCTCCCTCTTGCTTTTGGAGGGGATAGCTTCTATGTTTGTTCTTTTCAGCCAGTCAAAAGAACGCTGAAGCTAAGTTTTCATGTGATTATTTAATCAAGTGAATGTTTTCATTTTTTGATGTCTTGAGCCACCAGTATGGGGTTCCAGACTTTCAGAAGTCTTGAAAATTTTTGGACACAGATGCTCAGCAGTGCTTAGAAGCCCTGGTAGTTCCTGGTTCTTGAATCCTGCTGAACTGTGCTTCATGCAGAAATTACACTGTGAACATGCTGTGAACTTCAGGGGTCTTGAGAACAAACTCTCTTTTTCCAGTATTTAAAATATTTTCTGTAGGTTGTCTCAGATAAATTGGAGAGTATTGCGGTGTAACTGTGAAATCCTGCTCTTTGCTTCTTAGAGACGCATGCTCTTCCTGTTGCACCCAATTTAGAGGGAAAAATTTCTCCTGGGCTTAGGCAGCAAACACAGTCCGTGTGCTCTGGCATTCTCCTGGAGGGGCCGGGAGCCCTATGGGTGTTGGGGATGCTGCCCAGCACCGTGCTGACGCTCTGCTGAAGGTGAACATGAGTTTGCAAAATGTCGTGCTACTCCTGCCATTGCTGGGGACCAGCTGGATAGAAGCTGGCTTTTTTTCAGTAGATGTTGCTGCACATATGTTGGTGTGTCAGGGAAAAAAACCTTTTCAACTATATGTGATGTTAAGCCTTAAGGCTGAAGCTTTTTTTGTTTGTGTGTCTGCAGTGGAAGAATCCCATGTCACATTTGATTTGTATCTCCTGTTAGAGGTGACATTGTGCTAAATGCTGAACAAGCTGAGGATGCTGCGCTGCTCGTGACCTGTGATGTCAGATGAGCATGGAGCAGAACAGAGGCCACAGGGGATGGGGCAGGGGGAAGCTCAGCCTTGTGTCAATTGGCTTGATGGCTGCTCTTCTTTACCAGGAGCATCCCAGGAAGGGGAGAGGACCAGCACAGGAAATGGGGATTCTGTCTGCTGGTGGCAAAAGCCTCTGAAGCAGCAAGAAAAGATACTAGGGCTTGGCTGAGAGATTAGATGTCAAACCTTGATAAGGCAAGAAATTTCAGTGGGCAAAAAGGGAAGACAGGTGCATGCATGAACCATGGAAATGCTTTTGGAGGGTGCCGGAGTGAGCAGTCAGTGAGCAAAGTGTTTTCCTCTGTGTCAGTGCAACACGGCAGGTCCTGGATGTGATGGGAAGCCTTAAGGGATATGGTAAGAGAAGTAACTAAGAACTAAGTAATAAAAATAATAAGAGTTTTACCAGCTCCATTGTGCATAGGCAGGCAGCAGGGAATGTCGGTCACACAGTATGAGTTAGCCAGAAATAAAATCCAGGTCTGTTAATGCCTCAGGCCCCTCCATAAACACCAGACTGTGACTCTTTCCTTCAGCAAAGCTTGGATGGGAAAGGACCTCCACTTTAGGTGGAAGACGAGGCTCTGCTCAGTCCAGCTGCTAATCATGTTCTCCTGCTGTTTGCCTTTGCCAGGTGCAAGTTCTTCAGCCTCACAGAAACCCCTGAGGACTACACCATCATTGTGGATGAAGAGGGCTTCCTAGGTAAGTGTCAGCAGGTGCCACTTTGGTATCCAGCCTGAGCGTGGACAAGGAAAACATCTCACTGAGACTGTAAACCAAAATGTTTGTAAAACAGGTCTGCTTGTCAGTGCTGGTAGTACAGCTCTGAAAGGTGCTTTGATCACTTAAGCACACTGTCTCTGCTGCCATGCTGTACAAGGCAATTCAGATATGGAATATGAATGTATTTGAATGCTGGGAGAGGATGACACCCAAGTCTTAAAGAGTAGTTTAAGCATGTTTGAAAAAGCAAAAGCATCTGCGTATGATTGCATTAAAATGAGCTGGCCTGTGTCCCCAAACCTCCACAAACATACCACATGTTGCATTTCCAGCTTCTATCAACCTCTGTCATTGAAAGAAGCACTTGAAGATGAATAGTTTGCATCATCCCTACAGCCAGCACAATGCTGTGGAGCTGTGAATCAGCTCCTTTGGCTCATCACCAAAAGCTGTGATTTATCCCCCTTTCTTACACCCATCTCTCCCTGTACTAAGTGTGCCATCTTTGCCTGGGGTGGCTGAAAGGGTCAAAGGTGTGTCACAGCAGGTGGTTGGCATGTGCTTGAGAGCTGCAGATTCTTGGCGTTGTGCAAGTGCTGATGTAGAGAATGGTTTGGCTCTGTAGATGGAAATAGTTTGTAATAACCTTTATCATGTGTGGAGGTTTTGTTTGTAACAGTGTTATTGAGGTGGTGGAATGAGGAAGTGTTGGGCAACTATTACTGTTTTTGTTCAGTCACTCTTTCTGTGTTTAAATTAAAAGTATCATTTTGAGGTCAGAGAAAATTCATTAAAATATGAAAAAAGAGGATTTTATTCCTGAATAGGAATTAACTCTTGAGACCCTTCTTGTCACACTGTAATATTCAATGGTTTTGTAATATCCAAACCACAAGGAGAAAATTTGAAACGACACCATTTTTATTTAGTACAGAGTTTTATGATCAGTAGCCTTGCTGAAGTAGGTGCTTTTCTGCTTCGGGAATACTCACAAACATGTAATAGAACAAGCTACATTTTAGTCCAATACAGCGGTACCTGAAGATTTTAGTAAATTAATCATGAGGCTGAGAATGCTAAATGGATCTTTACAGATATATCTGTTTTTATAATTTGGGAGTTTTGGGGTTTGATTGAAAATCTATGCCGTATACTTTTGCTCCCAGAAGAGGAGGTGACATAGGGTTCTGCTGCCAGTGTCCCTTGTTGTATATTTTTAAGCGGCATATGTGCAAGAATTTTACTACTGTTGGTAGTACCAGCTTTTTTGTTATCAGTGGCAACTGAGGAAAATAAATTCTAATTTGGTTTTGCCATAATAGTAGGATGCAGAGCCTCCCTCTAAGAGCTTCATGTTAAGCAAAGGCTCACTAAAGGAGGAGAAAGTTTCTGGGTCATTTTACAAGGGGCACAGCACGTGGTAGAGCAAGAAACTCAGAGATTCTCATTCTTAGGAGGGAGTCTGTGCCACTGAACCTGCAGGTGCCAGGGCCACCAGCTGTTCAGGTGCCCCTGAGCATGCCTGGGGTGTGCTCACCTCCAGCATCATGTCTGTCTGACATCTATGGCACTCATTTCTCTGCCCAGTTGGCATGACACAGACTTTTCAATTCAGTCACTGGTGACAAGCTGAACTGCAGCCACCCCTGTACAGCCTCCAGCAGCCACACTGCTGTTTATCTCTCTAGAAATTATACTAGCTTGAAACAAAGGTGAGCTCAAGCAGTGGTCTTGCTCATCCCTACTGAGGGACTGTTGCACTGTGCACCACTGTGCTCAGAGCAAATCCCAGCTCTGGCATGACCACTGTCCTCAAGAAGCCTCATGTCCCACTGGTGCCCAGGTTATCTCTGTGAACCAGGCAGTGCTGCTGCAGTTCAAAGCAGCAGTCCTCTCTGTTTGGATCTTCTGTTACCTTGGCTCTCTCTGGCACCTGAATTTAGTGCTGATATCACAGTGCCCATGTACCTTCCACTGGGCCATGGTTTTGGGATGTAACATCCCTGTTTTTTTCAAATACACCATGTGCAGTTGGGGTGCTAAAGCAGGGCTTTGCAGGAGAAAAGATCAACTTCCAGGCAGTGCATGGGAAGGAGGGAGTATGCTAAGGCCGTCCTCTGCTACAGCATGGTGTGGAAGCCAGGTGCAAAACCCAGCCTGGGTAGTAGTGTCACGGAGCTGCTGGCTTCATCACCTTTTCTGTGCTCTCCTTTGTAAGAGATGATCTGCTGTATACACCACATCCTGCTAACTCTCCTACCACAGCCCCATATCCTTTGGGTTTGTATCCAGCCCATATTCTTCTTTCTGAATTGTCACCACCACATCCAAAGCTTCATCTCAGGGTTAGCCCTGTGTGCAGTTCCATCCCTGTTCCTCAATTCAGTATGGTGTAAATTTTTCATAGTCTGGAGAAGTCCAGGATGTAACATATAGAATGCTCTGTTACAGTGAAAGGGCTCTGCTTCATTCCCTGCTTTCCCTCACAGTCTAGCTAGAAATGTCTCAGCAAGAGAAAGTTCACTTTCCCACTGTATAGCCTGTAATCAGCACATGGGCTTGAACAGAATCAAAATCTCTGAGTTCCAGCATTCCACCTTCTTGCAAAACATACCAATCATGTCTGCCTCGAGTGCATCAGCTGCTTCTTGTCCTGAGTAGTGAAGTGCCAAATTCAGCTCGAGAATTACAGGGTAAATCTTCACCTTTGATGAGCAGTTCCGATAGCAAGTCCAACAGTAAATGACTATCTTTTTCTTTCCAAGTAACTTTTTTTCTTGCAGTGCTTAACAAACTCAGCGTAAGTCTCTGAAGGACAAGTTCTTCTGTGTGGAAAATGAGAACCTTTCTTTCTCGGGCACCTGTATGAATTATTGCTGCAGCAGCAATGAGAAAGTTGTCCTGTTAGCTGGCATCTTCCATGTTAGCCAGGCCCTTTCTCCTGCACATCACAAATACCACTGATGGAAAAAGAGCAGGCTGAAGAAATGTTGGCACTTTCATCAATCCTTGAGGTTAACACTTAAAACATACTGACAAGCAGTAATCATTCTTAACTGTTTTGTCAAAAAATAATCCCTAGGCTTGTTTCCCTGAGAGCAGCAAGGGAGTCAGGCTGGTAAAGAAGCCGTTATTTCTTCTCCCCAGAAAATGTCCACAGTGCAAAGCTGTAACCTGCTTATGCATTCATTGTGCTGAAGGGGAACGGCTACAGCCTAGTTCTTTTTGCTTTAATTCCCTGGTTGTGATGTGGGGATTATATTTGCACAGAACCTTGTTTGTTCCAGTGGCCATTTTTTGGGCTTTGGCCTGCTAATGAGGAAGAGTTTTATTCAGCAAATAACACAGGGAACTGTGCACAGAAAGCTCTTTTCCTGGCTGATACTGAGATGAACTAGCAGAAAGTTTGGCCATGGGCCCTCCCTCCTGCATGAAGACAAATGTCTCAGCTAGTGGGGTGCTTGGATAGCCATGTGCAGTCCTGGCATTTATCCCCCTGCTGCACAGCCAGCACACGGCAGAAAGGTGGAGCGGCTGCTGCTCCCTGAAATATAGGAACATTTGTTTGGCTGGTTCGCTTTTTTCCCAAAAGTTTGGCTGAAAGCAGGAGCCGTTTGTGCATTTTCAGACACGCTCTAAGTCCCTGTGTTTTCTGCGTAGTCTGTTCCTTTTTCAGAGAGCAGCAAGGACAGACTCATGGTCTCTGGGCAGCTGCATGAACAGAGCTTCTAGCGTGCGGTCTTGCTAGTCCCGGTAGTCTCTGTTCATCAAAGGTTTTAGCTTTCACACACTGAAAGGAAACACATGCCATCACACCTGGAGATAGCCATCATCTTGAAAACCGAGTTTATATGCACTGGGAACATCTGCATAAATGAGGCCTGGTACAGTCTGTCACCCAGGTGAAGCTGTCCTGAAGATGGATTATTGTAAAGCAACATGTTGCTAACATTTTCAAGGTGAGGTTACTGGCTTCCTGGCCTTGGCACTTGGTTGATGTCCCTTGCGTCCAGTCTTTCATGTAGGCGGTGAACTTTGAAGGTATTGAAGTAGGGAAAAAGAAATCAAGTGCTAGGGTGTCAGGGTTTGATGCTGGCTAAGCAAAGTGCCAGGCACCCACAAAAAAAAAATTACTCATTATTTTCCTCTGCTATAGCTAAGCAGAGGAGGGGAAATTAAAACGAAAAACTTCATGAGTTGAGGTAAGGATTAGGGGAGAAATATTTTAAGGGCAAAACCAGCTCAAAGCTTAAACAGTATAAAGAAAATTTATTATTAACAGAATTAAAAGTAAAAAGGGTAATGAGAACTAAAATAAACCTTTAGAACACTTACTTTCTTCCCAGTCCCTCCCTCTTTCCACCGACTATGCAAGGAGATGAAATACGGGGTTTTGGCCAGTCTTTCACTTCTTAAAAATCTTTCTTCAGTACGCTTAAGGAAAAGAGTTTCATCCTTCTGCTGTGCCGAGGTCCTTCCCACAGGAGACACTTCTCTATAAATTTCTCTAGCATGGTTCTAATTTTCACAAACAGCAGCCCGCCCGAGCTGCTGTAACGGGAGTCCCTCCCACGGGCCAAGCAGTCTTCCCACAGCTGTCCAGCATGGGTCGTTTTAGTTCATGGGGTTTAGTATTTTAAGGATAAGCTGTTCTAGTTTGGAAGCAGGGGTTCTTCTCTGTCCCTAGAAGCAAGGGTCATCTCTCTCTGTTCGAGTTCCTCGCTAGATTACAGCTTTCCAGCATCCACGCGCTCCAGCGTGAGCACTCTCTCACATGCCAGTGGATCTCTGCATCCCCCCATGCACCTCATGAATTACGGGGAAATAATTTCTTGTATTATAGTCCTCACCATGGCTTGCAGAGAAATCTCGACTCCGATGCTCGGAGCACCTCCTCCCTCTGCTTCTTTTCACTGACCTCGGTGCCGCTATGGTGCTTCTCCTCACGCCTCCTCACATTTTTCCCTTTCTCTGACTCGGAAGAAAACTGTTGTCAGTAAGGTATTATTGTTATCAAGTTCTATTAGTTGAAAAGTTCTGAGAGAGCTTCGCTGCCCTGGAAAGGTTGATCTCGTCTGTGCTCCGTGTCGGGGAATTCTTTGCCGTGTTTTTATCGCTGGCCATGTGGTCCCTGCTGGGGGACCGCACCAGCCGCCGGCTCTACCCAGCGCCTCTCCTCATGCGGGGCACTGAAAAGGAAAAGCTGCTGCCGCCCGGGCCCTTCTGTCCGCAGCACGGCTGCTTAGAGCGGCGAAGCGAGTGAAGTTCATCGCGAGCCACGCTGAGATGGCAGCGGCCGTGCCAGCCCGGCCGCACGGGCGCTCGCACACGGGCCCGGCCGCGCAGCTGCTGACGGCGCCGGGGTGGCTCCCCCGGCAGCGCGGCCCCAGCAGCCCCCCTGCCATCCCTCCGAGGGGAAGGAGAGAGCTTCCCGCAGTTTTTCCTTTCTTAAATCTGTCATCACAGAGGTGCTACCAACTTCTCTCATTGGGGGCAATCTGCACATTGTCAGAGCCTTCGGCGATTGGCTCTGTGCTGGACATGGTGGAAGTTTTGAGCAGCTTTTCCCACCCACTAAAAACCAGGCTGTGTTAAACCAACACACAGGGTCAAGGGAGGAGTGAATCATTGTGATTTTCAAATTTGTAAACATACATATTCTAGGTTCGGGGAAATTTGGGGTGAGGGACACACATCACCTTCATGTACTCTGGTCTTCTTTCTCCTAGAACTGGCAAGCCCACTTCATGTAGATTATTGCAGTCAGCAGACCTTCGGTCCTGACTGACCTCTTCTGGATCAGAACCAGAGAGGAAAAGCCATTTCATTTCAGCAGTCAGAAACATCCTTCTGAGGTGCAGATCCACTGTGTGAACACAGAGCAAGACTCTTGGTCTCCTCACACTGAGGTTCATCTGCAAGATGGACATGACAGTCCTTCCTTAAACCTTCTTTGGCTGCCTGATATGGCTAGTAACTTCTCTAAGGCCAGAAATCCATTCACTGACCCATTTTCTAGAAGGAGGAGGTTCTTATTCTCAGCTCATACTTCACAGTAAATTGCCCAATACATTAAAAATAATGGAACTATTTGAGAAATCTCAGCTAGTTAGAGTGGCAGAAAAATTTTCATTCTAATAAGAAAAGGATAAAAATAAAAAAGCCATCTTGCTGGCAGTGCTTTGTTTTGATAACCATCATCCTCAGACAGCCCTGTCTGACCCTGGATTCAGGACCATCATATACTTAGTACCACACTGAGTTCCTATTTCAATAACATCAAAACGGTAAATTGCTTTCAGTGTCTTCTTTTCCTGAATGTAAACTTTTCCTGTATATACATAAAGTGTCCTCTCTCTTTTCCTGAGAAAACAGCTTATAAATAAGTCCAAGCACAGAGCCCACCCAAGCACAGAGCTAGGAGCAATATTTAACTTTCTTTAAAGATACAGAGAGAAGCAAACTAATAGTTGCATCTGGTTTTCTGAATATTCCTTCTATAACTATTTTTTCTTTAATTTTTAATTGCCCAGTGACTAGGCCTTTGTATCTGAGGCACGGTGGCATAATTTGCTTTCTGACATTTATAGTGCTAGATTCCTCCCCCGGATGGCCAGGAGCACCTGTGGTTGCTAGGCAGAACATGTTTTTCTCTACTAAACACATGTACAATCACTCTCTTCTGATCTCTGTAATGGCTAGACTATGCTTTGTCTGGAGTTTTCAGGTTTTTAAGTAATGTGGTATTAATGACCTAAATTCAAATTAAAATGTGGGGATTTGACTATTGCCTAATTAGAAATATGTGCTAGACTGGGGAGGCTTTTCCTGCAATGCATCTCGGCTGATATGGATCAATAAACATTTTGGGGGTCTGTGATTACATGGGATTTCTGCCCTCTCCCAAGAGGCAGTAGGGTTTGGTGGTTAAAGCTTTTGGGGGAAGGAAGGGAAATGAGAAATATATAATATTCCAAGGCCTGCTTTGCGTCACCTGGGGAAAGGAGCACTTTATCTTCTTCTTAAAGCTTGTATGTGAGTGGGTTTGCAAATTTTGATAGCATATATTATTCCTTGTGTTTGTAACCTGCCACATAAAGTCTTTTGGTTCAGTTTCTCTGCTCACTCCTACTTAAAGAACCACTGCATAAATAATACATATTTTTCACTGTTTCCTCCAGCAGATGGGCGTGCATTGGTATCTATTTTTGTTTCACAGCCTGTGGTGAGAAAGCCAAGACTTCTCTTCCTGAACCACTTGACTGGCCATGATTTCCTCCTTTAAATTTATTACATCTTGGCTGCTTACTAGCACTTTCCAAGGTCCAAGATAAACGAGCAGATAGATACCAGGGCTCATTCTTATCAATCCCTCTCATAAATGCAGGACCTACAAAGCTTTTCTGACTGAAACAATGAAACAATTCATTGAAATTTTAAGTTGCTCTCTAAGATCAGGATGCAGCTCAACAGAAAAGTAGCAGCCCTCCTTATTTTTTTTCACTAGAGAGCATTTGACTATCTGCTTGTTCTTCCACTGGTGCGTTTCTGTTTTTCTCTGAAGGGTGGGCTTTAGGGGAAAGGGTGGCTTGCCTTGTTTGTACTGGAGCTGGCTGTAGTCTGCCAGCTGTGAGGAGACACCAGGGTGCTAAATGTGCAAGGAAGGGCCAAGGCTGAACACACACTCTAAGACCTTTTGAAGCATTTCTATATTATAAGTGCAGGTAAGACTGTGATTTGTCATCTTTCCCTACTTTTTAAGTGAATTTTATATGGAGCACCCTGTGAGAGATGGGTAAGTGCCGTTGCCGCCTGTCATAGGCTGAGAAGTGAAGCACAAAGAAAGCTGAGGAATCAGTGGTACAAGCAGCAAAATAAGTCCCTTTTCCCATGGCTGAAAACATTCAACCATCAGTTCCCAATCTTTGCTAGCTGTGAATCTACTTTAAGTTTAAGCCATACTTTTCTCAAGGTCATGAGGTGAACAAGGAGGTGGATTTCCTCCACCTTGGCGTCTCATAAATGCTATGGCCTCAGTCTAGAAATGGAATCTTCAGTAACTCATGAAAAAAAAACAGTCTGTCATCATCTGCAAACAGAGAAAACATCTTTCCCGTGGTAATTGTTGCAAAATGCCAGTGCACAGCACTCCCCAGGGCTGGTCTCTGAGCAGGTTTGCCAGATGTTCTCATGAGTGCAGGAGATGACTCAGGTTTCCCAAGGATCAGCAGTCATTCATCAGGGTGAGAAAATTTCTGTTCCTGACAGGCTTGGAGGGTTCTCTTGATCAAGTGAGATTGGAAAGCCAAACAAACTTAAATCCTGTCTGTACCCAGACAGAGACTCTCAGGCAGAGGTTGCAGCTTTTGTGCCCAAAAACTTCATCAACTTTATTTTCTCCTGATGCCAGTGATCAGTCTTTTCCAGCTTTCCAGGTACAAAGTCTCCAGAACTAATGATGGATCAAGGGTAACTCATAATCCCAGTGCAATGTGTCTGGTTGTTTGGTTTTCACTAGAATCAGTTGAAATCCTTCTATCTGACTCTAGAAATGCAGACTGGTGCATGTGCATGACTCCAAACTAACAGTTCTCTTTTGGGGAGAATTTGTTTGATGCTTTGATCTAATTCTTGTGCAGTTAAAACAAAGGGGGGATGATTTTTTCTTTGCATGCAGTATATGATGACACACTGGCCAACCATCATCATCTTCAGGCTTTTGGCCTGACAGTCACCATCATGTTGGGTTTGTGGAAGGGCTTCTCCATGGGCAGGTAAGCCTTTCTCAAGTGAGCAGCTTTGCTATTGCAATCCCAAGGTGAAGACACAGGGTACCAGAACACCACGGTGAAGTTCATAGGTCTGCTGCAGGCTTTTCTGTTTGACCTTGGACAAGTCTCTCACTGTGTCTCAGTTTCCTCATCTGAGAAACAGGGATAATCCAAGTAAATGACCCCATAACAGGCCTTGTAAAGATTAATTAGTAAATGTGGAAATGCTTTGATAATGTAACAGGTAAGGGCCATTATAAATAATAATAATTGAGGTAGCTTCTGTCCCTCAGGATTCCCTTTTACAATGGGTGCACTTTCAGCCTACAGAAAAATGAGGTCTGTAGTGGAACAGATTTGAGATTATGGTAGGAAAAAATACCCTTTATGGGAAAAGTTACATAATCTTCTAAAAATATCATATCTTAGCATTTAATCTTGCACAGGCTTAAGATACACAACATCAAGGTTCCAGTCATACAGTTAGGAATTTAGTGGCTCCATCTTCAAGTCTTGTTTGAAATGTAATTATTTGCTCTACTCTGTCAATTCGGTGAAATCTTGTCTGAAATACTGTCTTTTCAAAAAACAAAAAAGAAAATACTTTTTTTGCTATTTTGTTTGAAAACGCAGAAGGAATTGTAAATCTGAGTCCAACTGCATTGCTTCTTCTTTTGATAGTCTTCTATTTCTGTGGGTTTGGCTTTTCAGTGGAACACGCTACCTGTGTCCCCTTACTGGCAGTAACCAGAGCTGGCAACGTTGCCTTCGACTGTCTGGGCTAGGTCCTCTCCACCCCTGGCTTGCAGAGTCTGTGAGCAAAGCCTTTGCCAGGAGTTTTTAAAACACAGGGAAAGTTTTGTCAGGAAGTAGGAAATCTGCTGATTTCCGCAGTTCCTGTTACTGGACTATCAGAGACAAAATCCCCAGTTCTTTTGGGCTGTGGCTCCCATTTGCTCGTGAAGCAGGGTGAGGAGAGGCTGGCCATGGCAGTGCTTTCCTGGCTGGGAGCAAAAAGCCATGGCTGACAGATTGTGAAGGACCTAGCTCTTGATCACAGGACAGAGAGGGCATCAAGGTCCCTGCACTCAAGAAGCAATCCTGCACAGGACAGATGCACGCACAGCCATGCTCTGAACACATCTTGAGCCAAACTTTTAATCTTCATTGCTTGTCAATAAAGAAAAAAAGCCAATTTCTGCTCCCTTCTTCATTCTCATGAGCAAATGTCAGCTTTTGGAGATGGGATCTGGTTTTAATTTTCCAGGTTTGCTCATTATTAGTGGTATGCTATCCTGTGAAGAGGAAGAAAAAGAGCAGCCTGATTGCCTGAGAACTGACCAGAGCCTAAGCTGGATTTGTCTTCCCAACCCAGCTCTCCAGTGAGAGTGGACATAATGATTATTTTTGGAATCTACCCCATACCATGTTCCACATTTTTAGCCAAACATAATAATGATGCTTTGTTTTTGGAGTGTATTCATACTTCCTCTCTTATGAGACCTCTGTGAGGTAAGAATTATTGTCTCCCACACATGAGGAAACTGGTAAAAAGGTGACCAAATTACTTGTTTCAGGTCACATACATACTTGGTGGGACAAATCAGATTTTGCCTTAACTGGAAGCCCAAACTGGCATCTACTTATCTGCACTTCAAGACCAGACTTTATTTACCAGTGTATTGCAACAACCTGAATACTGGTTCTAAAACACTACTGTAAAACTGTGGTTTCCTCATGATCCTCCGGGTAGTCTGTAGTGAGTCTGTCATCCCGCTGCGTCCATGGCCAGGTGGGAGTTATGCTTTTACATTATAACAGCTTTTATATACAGACTTGACTTTCCTGTGCAATACCTTTTGTTGCTGGGTCAGTGTCTGGCCTGGCAAGAACTTTGTCTCTTTCTCTTAAACTCAGACTTTGGTATTAGTCTTGAGTTTTTTGTTTCTTGCAACAGAAATCACAAGTAGAAAGCTAAGAAAGGAGGTCATCAGAAACGGATTTTTCCGAGTGGGCATTTTTGTGCATTTCACAGACTGCACCAATCTCATTGGAAATGCACTTCTCCTTTTTGTTTAATTCTTAAAAAGTCAGTGTAAAAGTATAACCAGCTTAGTTTTTAGATTGCTGACAAAGTTACAAGGATTGCAAGAGGAGTGTAGTAGTTGAAAATGAGATGACAGCAGGGGTTTCTATATAAGCATTTCCTTTTATCGGCCCTTGATTGCTCTCTTAGTAGACACTTGCAATGGAGCTCTTTCCTCAGGAGGTGCTGCTGCTTTTGGAGAGTGCAGAGAAGGCAGCCTTCTGACATATGGATCTGCAAGTTCAGCATCAGCCCCTCAAGAAGGACCAGTGTTTGTTATCCTATGGCCTGATTGAAAACAATAGTTGCATGCCCCAGTTAGATGTTGAGTCCCTTGGAAAGCAGAGGGGATACTTGTCAGAGGCAGGATTTCAGAGCTGGGCTATGTGTTTGTACAGCTTTATTTAATTCCAAGTTACCCTTGGGTTATTTAATTTCCTGACAGCTGCAAAAACAGTGTTCTCAGATAACCATGGCTTCTAATTAGGCAATGTGCCTAAAATGGTAGAATGTTTTATTTGACCATGACACTAATGTTTTGTATGCAGCTCAGAGATGAGAAAGTCAGGCAAGTTGGACTTTCAGCTTCCTTTGGCAGAGCTGTATCTCTCTTATGATCCCCAGTGAATAATGCTAAAGGCACGCCTGCTCCTCTGCCCCTGCGCTTCAAACACCTCTCATTGTTTTCAACTGTGTCATCAGTAAATCTGCCTTTCAGCTGGAACCACCTTCCAGAAATATGTTTTATCAGCACAGCAGGACTAACATGACTTGCATAGCTGAGGCTCCAGAGCATTCCAGGGACACACAAACAACAAGAAAGCGGGTGGGATACACCTGTAGCTGAGGGCTGTAGCTTCTTGGGGATTCTATTGCACTGCATAGCTGCCCAGATGTTGCTTTTACGGCTCGTGCACTTAGTACACAATTAGGCAGTGATAGAAATAAACATACAACTCAACTATTCTTCCAAATCATTTATTCAGTTTAGAAAGGGTGTTAGCATCAGGTTATGTTAATTAGATCCTGACATGATTTGTGCTTGTGAAAGGTTTGTGCTTTGGGCTGTACAAATTGATTATCTCTAAATTCCCTCCTGTGACAGCAAAAAGTGGCTGTTTGGGGGCCTGTCACCTCCTTTAATTCTTAGACATCCCTTGAAGTCTTGAATCTAAAAGAAAATAGGTAATTTTTTCTGCCGTTTTGCTCTCTATTTTAATTCTTTTCCAGAGTTCATAATTCTGACAATTTCCATACCACTTCTTACCACTGCAGAACTTTTAAGTTCTTTAAGATCCTGTTCATATAACCACGATGCAAACTTGCACTCTGATAAATCAAATGCCTACTTGAAAGTTTTGCAGCTGTAATTAGGTGTTTGCTAACCTGCAGTTGGAGTTCATCCCTGCCTTTCAGCTGAGCACTATTTATATCATGTCCTATACCACTGACCAGGGGCTCTTCAGAAGATTTCTGTATGGATTCTCTATAGCCATTTGCTTTTAGGTGACTGATCATGCTCAGATACCGTAATACAATGAAAGAGAGATTACTGCATCAATTGCAGTGTAAATAACACTGAAAAATTATTCTCTGTAATAATCTGGCTTTACCCAGTTCTTTTGAGATGCTGGTCTCTTTGAAGGAGCTGTGGATGTTGGCTCAGATTGGCTTGTGGCTATATGAGCAGTGCCCATGGGTTGTCCTCTGTGTAAGATCAGCAGGGATAGGAGATGAGCAGGAAGTTTTTATTCTTCCTTTCCTACTACAGTTCCCTACCAGTCAGTAACTGAGGGATTCCTGAATTACAGGTTGAATCTGCATTACCATATTTAATACCTGTCAGTATACCAATCCACCACAAGGTTGTCTAACCCCTTATGAAGCCTCTTCATTCTTTTGGTCTCCATGACATCTTCTGTCAGCAGTCTGATAATTTCGTCTGGTTTTAGGTGTTGTCTGTTTGCACTGTAGCATGATGATATCTGTGGTCTTACTCAGTTCTCCCAACAGTTCTTAATGATCTTTGAGCATCAACTTGTTGTTTTTCAAAGAACTATCCAGAGTGTCTCCAAGACTCTTAGGAAAGAGGATAAACAGAGCCATAATAAAAATACAAAATAACATAGGTTGTGCTGGGTTATCCTGCAAATGCTCCTCCATTGAGAACTGACTGCTTACTGTTATTTTTCTTAAAAGTCCAGTGGAAGATCTTCGCTTTCTAAGATAAATTCTTCCTTTTGATGACGTTTCACAATATATCTTCCCTTAAAATCCCATCTCTGACAGCTGTATTATAGCTATAGTACTCTTGACAGAAAAAATCCAGTTGATTTTCTCGTGATAGAGAAGAATAAAATTCTAAAATAAGAACACTTCATCCCCAGAAGACAAATCAAAAGAATTACAGTATGTTTGGGTTCATACCTCCCTCTCTCTCTATGAATGTGCTTATCAGTTTGAATCACAGAGTATATAAATCCTACATCCTGACTAGAATCAAATTTAGGTGTAAGATGCAATGTGCTTCTTCACAGATGCATTTAGCTTCCTTCAGAATAGCATAAAAACTCAGGCAAACTTTCCTTCATAATCCTTCTCCAAGATTTCTGCAGACCACCTAGGCACAGTGGTAAACACATTCCCAGTTTTGCTTGTCCATTTTTCTTTTGGGTTTGCTCTCTCTGGGATTTCCAGCACCATGTTCTACCAAAACATTCTCATGTTTATTTGACAAGATTTACCGACCCCCTTTCCGTTCCAACTTCCCTAATTCCACATTTATTGAATTTTTACTGTTGGAAAGAACTGTATCTCCACAGTCACAGTCTGCATTTATTGTTTGAGTTGGTTTTGGAGTACATGAAATTGAAGAGGTTGATAAAATGTGAGAAGTGACTTTTCAAGGACTGGCAGTGTCAGCAGCACTAGCATTGAGGCTGACAAGCCCTTGGAGGGTCCCCAGAAACCTGATTTCTTTATCTTTATGTCTTTCACATTGCTGAGCAGATTGCAAGCACTAAGTAACTGTTAATCTCTGGAGCCATGCTAAAGTAACTGTATCTGCAAGGTATTTATTTCACATTGTTTTTCTTTTCTGCTTCCCTGGTGTTATGAATGGATGTGGGGGTTTAAATAAGCCGCTGCCTTTTTCCCAGGCCTCTGGCAGCAGGCAGTAGGCTGTATTGAGGTGGCCAGCACCCCAAGACCCACTCTCATTCACAAGTGCTTTAATAATGGCTGATTCAGTCTATTACAGAGTTAATTCTTTATTTAATAGACACAAAACTAACAGACATAAGACTTTAAACAGACTACTACTACAAAGGAATAAGACAAAAAGAGACAACTAGTATTACACACAGGGTTAAAGGTACCATTAATTTTACAGCTAGTGAAGAAATAATATAACTTAGGATCCAGTGTTTCTTACCATCCAATTGTGATGGAGCACACATCGAAATCCTTTCCCTCAATTTCCAGAAAAGTAACCACAAAGTTGCACCCAAGTTTCAGGGAGAATTCATCTTGCACATTCCCAAGGAGTGTGTAAGAGACTTCTGCCTCTGTGCTATCTGTAGTACTTACAGTGTAAAGCAGGCCTTTTGGTCACCTATGTTTTTTTCTTTTATCTCGTCTCACATCTGTTCTCCATACCAAGGTGGTAATTCTTGGTTGGGCTGGCAGACCCTTTGGTGCCAGGAGATGATACCTGCTGGGCCTTGCCCACCTGGGTTATCTCTCCTATCTGCACCGGCCACCTGTGGTGGGGAGAGGGGTGATATGCCCTGCCACACCTGGGCTTGATTAAGATGTTTATTTACTGAAATGCTTTGAGCTGAACTTGTATACTTAAGAGTTGCCAATTTAAATACATAAAAATATATATATAAAGCTTGTGTATGTTGGTGTATATACCTATATTTGTATATGTATATATTTATTCAGGGATACAGAAGAGGTTTAAGAGAAAAAAATTTTAGCTTCTCTTTTTCAGAAACCTGTCCTTAAACTCTAGCTTAAAACTGAAAAGTATATTGGATTTTCACTATATCTGCCAGGACCAAACCATGTTTTTCTGTAGTTGGTGAGTTAAAAAAGCAGCTCACACACGGACACTGACATCCATAAGTGAGGCAAACTCAGTAGAGCAGGGAATCTTCAGCAGCTAGATGACAGGTTGTGTCCTGACCTCTTGAGTACTGTTGTTGTACTGCTAAAATCCTCAGGTTTTAAGTTTGGTGAATTAGGTGTTTTATTTTGTTTCTTTTAAAAAGTTAGAATTGAGCTTTTGCAGAAATGGGACCATCATGTGGATAAACCTCTGTTGGATGCCTGTTCTTGCATTTCAGCCAGCGAGCAAAAATAAAGCAGCCTCTTGAACAAGCTCTGTACTGTTTGCAGCAGACAGGAGTGCCTGCTCTGATGGATGTTTACCCTGGCTTTTCATGCTCTAAACAGAGCAGAGATCATTTTTCCCCCAAAATTCATTTTTAGCATTTGTATAAAAAAAATCTTGACCTAGATGAGTACTCCCAACGTGCCACAATGTGCCTGGTTTTAGTGGCTTGTATGTACCTTTCTTTATAAGGAAATGTATTTATGTATCCAAGAATCAAGGACAATCCATGCAAATTTCTCAGATTGTCTCAGATTACCACCCTTTTGGATAAAAGGAAACCACAAATTGAAACCAGTTTGCTTTCAAAAGTGCAATCTGTGCATCTCATAAACATGAAGCTCGAAGGAACTGCAGAGTGTACTTCACCAACCCCAAATGAAAATGCTCTTGAGAACAGGAGGTTTAATAGCTCTTCGTGGAGTAACGGCTGCATCTTTATGGCATTTGCACCTCCTTAATTTTAAGCATATTAAGCTGGGTTTTAGCAAGCCACTTGTGTGCTGAACATGGCTTAAATATCCAAAAGATGAGGACCCTTTCCTGTCCTGCCCCATAGAAGTGGGGAAAGGCAAGGCAGTTGGATAAGCCTGGCTCTTCACAGTGGGGAGGAGAAGGGCATCAGCAGATGTCTTCTCCACATAGGAGTCTCCTTGGGTGGCTGCGTTTCACTTGAGTTCTGTGACAGAGGGCGTTGAAGTTCTGTTGGCAGTGCAGAACACTGGATTTGGAGCAGGGCTCTTTCACACAGGACACAAGGCATGTGCCTGGGGTAGTCACTGCAGAGCACTGCAGTGCTTCAGATGGTGTTTGTCACTGATTCTGAGTCCTTACCCAGCTGCTTTAATAAGTCGCTTCAGCTGACAAGTTTCTGGAGGGAAGTTTACTAGGGAAAAAACAGCCTGTTCTATAGAGATTCCTGTGGTTGAATTCAGTAGAGTTTTGATGGACTCTTCTAGACTGGGAGGCTTTTGTTGTCAATTTTGATTAGCTGGGCTCCTGACATAGGGTACAGTCTGCTTCCTTGTTTGAAAATGGAAAGGTGATCCTCTGAAAGCACTCACTGGAAAATTGGGTAAAGGAAAAGAGTTAAATACTGCTTTTCATCTGCTGCTTTATGTGGGTTTGAACTTTTCTGTTTCTTTTTATTTTTCCTCCAGTGAGCTCAAGGCAGCTGATCTCTGGTCCGTGACTAGGTCTCCTAGCCTCTGCCACGGCATAAAGAATGACAGTCATGTGGTCCAGGAACCAAAAATCTGAAAGGCTCTTGTGTGTTTACCAAGTACTTTTTATCCAAGCGTCTATTGCACCTCAGAGGTTCTAGGTGGCAAGAAAGGTTTGAACAAAAACGCAGAAGGTCCTTATGGACAAGATAAGCAGAAGGCAGAGAGGCTTAATGTGACCAATTTCCCATATAGAAAAGGGCTTCCTTACTGATGTGTGTGAGACTAAGTTCAGTTGCTGAATAGTGACAATAATATAATTTCTACAGTGGATAGATATGCAATAATCTATTGTTTTTCTCCCACCTTCTTTCTTCAATTCTAACAATGTGGCTATTCATGGATTAGAGAGTAAGACTGATTTGGCCTTTTTCCTTTGAGGTGAAACAAGGCAGCTGCTTGTCAATATATGCCTAATTTGACCTGATCTTCTCCAGTTGGGTGATACAGTGGAGTAAGAGCTGGAGTCACTGATACATTTTGTGTGGGTAGTGCAACCACTGAAAACATCGAGCTTAGCAGGTTGGGAAGCACTTAATAAAGAGAAGGCGCTTGTACTCAGAAATGTGAGAGTGAAATAGTGTAGAAAATTCTGACAACTAATGGTCTGAAAAATATTCTGCAAAGGCTATTTTCTACCCTTACTTCTAATTACATCTTATATACATTAACAGCCTGAACAACTGGAGAATCACACACATTAATGTCACAGTTCACTTGGGATAATTTGTTTTGCAAGATAATGAACTGTGTCAGCAAAAGTTTAACACTTGCTCTAGGTGGGGCTGACAGTTCAGCCTTCTGGTAACTTTGCCAGTGTTTCCCAGTAAAATGCCCATGGTCTTTGACTATATCTCTGTGATATTCAGTAACCTGGGGGGAGGTTATGCCGTGACTTTCTTCAATTATTTTTTATTTTGTTTAAGGCGTTCTGAGGAGCAGCTTGGAAGGAAATACTGCAAAATACTGACAATTTCTTTTTTTGAAGAGCTCTAGTCCTCTCATGCCTTGGCAGTGGAGGTGTCTGCATGAGAAAGTACCTTCACCTTATTAAAGTCATTCAGCCCAGGCGGAGGTTTGTGCACCCTGGAGTTTTTCAGCCACAATGTCAGGAGTGTGTCACGGTTTTACACTGCTTAAAAGCCAGGCATCCACGAGAATCGTAACGAAGGGCTCATGAGTTGAGATTAGGATTAGGAGAAAAATTACCTTAAGGGCAAAACAGGTTCAAAACTTCAAACAGTATAAAGAAAATTTATTATTAACAGAATTAAAAGTTAAAAGGGTAATAAGAACTAAAATAAACCTTTAGAACACTTTTTTCTTCCCAGTCCTTCCCTCTTTCCCACCAACAACACAGGGAGACAAAACACAGGGTTTTGGTTAGTCTTTCACTTTCTAAAAATCTTTCTTCAGTTTGTTCAGGGAAAGAAGGGTATTTCTTCTGTTGTGCCATGTGGTCCTTCCCACAGGAGATAATTCTCCGTGAATTTTTCTAGCATGGTTCTAATTTTCATGAATAGCAGTCCCGCCCGAGCTGCTGTAACGTGAGTCACTCCCATGAGCAAAGCAGTCTTCCCACAACTGCACAGTGTGGGTCATTAAGTTCATGGGGTGTAGTTTTTTAAGGATAAGCTGTTCTAGTTTGGAAACTACAAACAAGGGTTCTCTGTCCCTAGAAGCAAGGGTCTTCTCTCTCCGTTGGAGTTCCTCACTAGATTACAGCTTTGTAGCATCCACTCGCTCCAGTGTGAGCACTTTCTCACGGGCTGCGAGTGGATCTCTGCATCCCCCCATGGACTTCATGGATTATAGGGAAACAATTTGTTGTATTATAGTCCTCACCACGGCTTGCAGAGAGGTCTCGACTCTTGACGCTTGGAGCACCTCCTCCCCCTCCCTCTCTTTTCACTGACCTTGGTGTTGCTATGTCGGTTTTCTCTACATGTCCTCACTTTGTCCTCTTTCTCCGACTAAGAAGAAAAAAAACCTGCTGTTCATACGTACCATTGTCAACAAATTCCACCAGTTCAAAGATTTCGGTAGGATTTTTGCAGCGCTGAGAAGGTGATCCAGTCTGGATTCCGTGTCGGGGAGTCATCACTCGCTATGTTTTTGTCACTGGCCATGTGGTCCCCACTGGCACCGCGGTGCTGGCTCTATTCTGAATCGCCCCGAACCGGGCCAAGAGACATTTCTGAGACAAAGTCCAAAAACCAGGTATTTGCTTTATTCAGCGTGCCAGGTGCGCGGGGGATCGCTCCTCTTAACATGCACACCCCAGGCACACAGCAGATTACAATACACGGTTACATTTCATACGTATTCATTGTTTTCCTTAGAAAAGGTGTGGTTATGCAAACTATTTCTTAGAACTCATTATTATCATTAGCAGGCGCAGGTCTCCCTGGTGGTCGCCCTGAGGAAGGCTGCATCTTCTTCCTCGCTGTGCACTTTTCACCGTTCTTCTCTAGGCATGCAAAGTCTCCTGTTAGCTGTTTCAGCAGTTTCTTCACGGGTTTTAGCAGCTTTGTCCCTCATTTCTGAGAGCTTTGTTCCCTATCTCTTGCCAAGCCATTTGCTAACTTCTCCATTGGTTACAACGCATCTTACTCTTGCCCAAGTACAATAATTTTAACCGTTTCGATTCAGCATCTCTATTCATGCAGGGCGCCGAAAAGGAGAAGCTGTTGTCGCCGCTCCTGCCCTTCTGTTCGCAGCACGGCTGGCCGCTAGAAACGGCTGAGCAGGCAAAGCTCACTGTGAGCCAGGCCGAGATGGCGCCGGCCGCGGGACAGCCCCGGCCGTTCCCAGCGCCAGCCCCTGGCCCCGGGAGGGCCCCGGCCGTTCCCAGCGCCAGCCCCCGGCCGCGGGAGGGCCCCGGCCGTTCCCAGCGCCAGCCCCTGGCCCCGGAAGAGCCCCGACAGCACGGCCCCAGCCACACGGCCCCGGCCGTTCCCAGTGCCAGCCCCTGGCCTCGGGAGAGCCCCGGCCGCGGGAGGGCCCCGGCCGCTCGGCCCCGGCCGTTCCCAGCGCCAGCCCCTGGCCCCGGAAGAGCCCCGACAGCACGGCCCCAGCCACACGGCCCCGGCCGTTCCCAGTGCCAGCCCCTGGCCTCGGGAGAGCCCCGGCCGCGGGAGGGCCCCGGCCGCTCGGCCCCGGCCGTTCCCAGCGCCAGCCCCTGGCCCCGGAAGAGCCCCGACAGCACGNCTACCCACCCATCAGAAGCTAAAAAAAAAAAGAGAATCTGCGCGCATTTTTTTCCGTTCTTAAATATGTCATCACAGAGGCGTTACCAACTCCTCTAATTGGGCCAGTAACATGTCCGTCTTCAGGGGATTGGCTCTGCTGGACATCGTAGAAGCTTCAAGCAGCTTTCCTTTCAGAAGCTGCCTCTGTGGCTCTTCCCGCCCACCAAAAAAAATAGACTGTTTTAAACTAAGACAGAGTGACATCAAGTCTGGTGGGTTTTTTGCAGTTTGTAGTGCAGCTCATGCTGGCAGAGGATGCTGTACCCTTTGTCAGGAAAATCAATCCACAAACACCAGAGGTTTATGTCCAAAATGGAGACAGAGGAGTCCCTTTACTTTATTCGAATAAAGGGAGAGGCCATGGGGCATTCCCCTGGGGTCTCTCGAATTTTCGGAGGTCGCAGCCTCCTTTTTATCCTGTTTTCCCTGGGTTCCCGACCGCATTTCCCTCTCTCTTTCCCCATTGCCTGAGGTACTCAAGAGGTACAGACTTCCCGGAACGCCCAATATCTAAAAATTCCCTTCTAATGTATAACCCCCCCACCTTGTCAGCAGACCTTTGGTATGTTTGAAGATACATCTCTAATTCATCAATCAATGGAATCCTTCCCATTGTCTTTCTTATCGCATAGTGCTTAGTCTTGTCTACCAGCAGGCCCACAGCTCGTTTGTGAAGACAAGTCCTGCATTCCTCTCACCTTGGTTGTGGGGGAGGCCTCGGTGGTGCGGTTGGGAGCAGAGATCCTCGGGGGTGTGCAGGAGCAAGGGAGGTTTCTGACCCTGCTGTTACCAATATAAATCAGAGGAAGAACCAGAATAAAGGTATAAATAGTTAGTCTGAGGTTGTTGGGGACAAATCTGTGAGAGCGGCAGTGATGGAGATATGGACAGGCTGGCTGGGTGAGGGGATAGATCTAGTGTCAGGGAAGACAGGGTACAGGATCAGTGGGGAGGACAAGAAAAGACAAAAGAGTAAAAGATGAACATAAGAACAAGGAGAATAGGAGTAGATGATGGGGTTTGAGCTGTAGAGGGTGACTGGAAAGGGGAGCTGTGGGAGGAGGGAAGAGAAGAAAGAGGAACAGGCTGGTGGGTGTTGGGTTTGTGGGTGGACAGAAATTGGCCACCTAGAGCACTTGCTTCTTGCACTGCCCACGAGGACGCTCAAAGCAGCAAGCACCTGCCAGACAGCAAAGGGTGTCTTTCATTGCACATCACCTCAGGGCAGTGGAAGAGGCCAGCTGCATTTGCAGTGCGTGGGGCAGGACGATGGGCTGACTCTAAAGCAGCAGCATGTGCAGCAGGCCATGAAGCTCTGATACAACTGCAGTTTTTCAGCGGCTTTCAGCGCCCAAGATGGTAGTTGTACTGGTTTTGTTTCTGATCATTTTGTTTAACTATTACTAAAAGTGCCTGTGGTTATTAAGAAACTCGGTTTGCCTGTGCTAATTTACCTCCTCTTGTATGTGTCTCATGAGGCATGAGGCATTTAGTTGCATCATTACAGGCTGCTGCTTTGAGCTCCATTACAGTGCCCAGAGCTCTGGCACTGGGGTGGCACCTGACTCAGTGGGGATATGTGGCTGGGGCTGCAGACAGCCCCGTCCTTCCTGCTGTGGGAAGCTGGAGACTAAATAAAGCAAATGGCAGGAATGGAAATACTGGTTTGATGATAAATTGGATTGTGTCCCTGCCTGTGACAATGTCTGTTTGGCAGCCTCCCACCTGCGGAGCACTCAGTATTGCACCGCTTTAAACATTTTCACGTGTAAGATAAATCCTCAGTTACCATGCCAGAGTGGTTGAGTAAAGCAGGCTGCAGGATGATGATTTGTGAGTTGTCGGCGAGGAACCATCATTTTCAGCACCAGCTGCTAAATTAGTCTTTAACCTTCACTGAGGGGCTTGGGCATGTGCATTAGTGCTTTACTTGGTTTGCAGTGTTGCAGGATGAGCTGCTCCCACTGGGGACTGACCAGTACTTTGGAGTATGATCCCTGGCTGATGATGAATGCATTGCTTTTCAAAATTCCAGGCTGTCATGGGATCTGCAGTAAACTGACCCTATGGAGAAAATGTACAGATAATGTCCAGCTATACTGAGAAGAAGGATCACCCTTTTCATCAAGGGCACAGGTATAGGGAAGTTACAAAAGCTTAATAAATAAATAAATAAGTAGTTGATTGATGATTAACTCAAGTGCAGATTGCTTTTACCTGTTTGAAGGGCCATCCATGCCACACTTGGGAGAGATGGGGATGCAACAACCCCATCTTTAGTGTTTTCTTGCTTTCTTTCATCTTCAGGGTCAGTGGAGAGCTCTGGGAATGGAGAGTCATCTGTGTCTGGTTCAGAAGTTTAGATTTGTTTACTCTAAGGAAGAGGTCATACAAATCCAGTGCAAACACAATGGCTTTGTTCTGTGAAATGCTTCTCCTCTATGTTTTCTTTCATACCATGCTGTCCCATGGCTTTTCACAACAACAGTGGGGCACAGCAGAGCTGAAAAAGTTATCTATCCTTCTGTTTCTAGGACCCAAGATTTGGAGGTCCAGTTCTAATTCTTACAAATTAGAGGTTAGCTGTGTCAAGGCAGCACTTTGGGAACAGAACTGGGGAGGACAAATCTGAAGGCAGGAGTCTAAGCTGAAGGCATGCCAAGGTGTGAGGTTGCTGCTGGGGCTGTGTCATGATCCAGTTTTCAAGTTATTAGAAATGCCTCTGCCTGAATTAAGGTGCAAACAAGACCGTATGCCAAAGTCAGTAGTATTTTTATTTAATAGTAAATTAAATAAAGGGTTTTATTTAATAGTAAATATGAGAGGGGGAGGAAAAGAGAGAAAAAGGAAGAGAAAGAATTAGAAAAGAGATGGGGGGACAGAAGGAGAGACAGAATAAAGAAAATAGCACCATTCCATGGATCCCAGTGATGTTCCATTGATTCTCTCTAGCTGGTCTTCTTGGTGGTGAAGGTCCCTTGAAAAGTATAGAATCCCATGGATTAATATATGTTCAGGCCACGTGGGAATGCCCAGGTACCTCCCCGGGGCAGAGGACAGTCTCTTGCAGCAGACTGAATCTGTTGCATCATTTTGCATCACATGAAGTTCTGTGGTGCAAAGCCTTAGGAATGAGTCTGGGGAGCACTCTGGGGGGTCTTTGGTGGATTATGACACCCCCTCAGCTGCCTCTCACTTGAATGTCCTGTGGATGTGGCCTGTGAGGTTGGGGGTGCCACAGCTGGGCCAGTTTGTGTAAGGAAGGATGGGTGTTCAGTGCCTCTGACCAGAGGTTATGCCACGGACCCAAAACCTCCTCCTCCCCAACTTGTTTCAGGGGGAAGTCTGTGTAAACCTGGCTTCTGTGGGCAGTGGTCTCCACCACCCAAAACCCAGCCAGACATGATTCTCAGTGCAGCTGCTGGGTTTGGCTTTCTTGTGGACACATTCCTTTCCCTCAGCCCTGTTTGTTTCTCCCTAGACCTGAGATGATTGAACAATAGTGTCCCCTTTATCTTATCTAGGTGGCTTAACTCACAGTCCAAAGTTCCAATCAGGCATCTTCAAGGAGGCTTCTGTGGTTGTAGCTTCTTTATACAGTTTTTGCTATAATGGGCAAAATTTCTTCGTAACAATGTTTAAGGCATGAACCATTTCAGTCCCTGACAAGTTGTGTGCCTGTCTGCCCACAGACTGACCAGCTGTGAGAAGGAAGGAGAGGGTAAAGCTGGGGAGCAGGGTTTTAGTCTGCATCACTTTGTAAGCCGCCTTCTCTGGGACATCCATCATCTCTCTCAGTCAGTTCTTTCAGAACTTGTGTTTATTCTGAAGATGTCTGTTTTTGTTTCTTTGCTTGAGAGCTTGTACTGAGTTTCTGCTAAGCCCTGTCATGGGACAGACTTCTGCTTTTGATTGCCTGCAATGTACAGAGAAGTTCCACGTCGCACTTCTTGGATTCTGTCTGAAATGAATTTAAACTGTTCTTGTCTCTACTTACCTTCTTTGCTCTCCTTTGCTTCTCATGCTGTGAAAGCAGACAGAATGCATTTTTGCTTATATCCATGGTCTCTCTGGATTAGATGGAAATGTAAACTCATGGGGGCAAGAAACACCTCTTGGAAACAAGTGCAGGGCCCTTTGGAGTACAGCTGTTTCTGCTCCATTTAGCACAAGTGATCAGGAAAATCTTAGATTAAAAACTTACATCATGCAAACATTTAAAACCAAATTGTGTGTTGTATTAACCCACTCTCAACTGGTGAAGCATGCTTGCTCTTTTGTTTTTTATAATTAGCACCTCACCTTCCTCTGCAGGGTTTTCCTTTCCCCAGCTGGTATGTCCTGCAGGGTGGGCAGGTAGAAGCCAAGCCACAGTGGTGCTTCTGGCTCAAGAATTGGCCCTTCCAGCCATCCTCTGGGCTGTGCCTTGTTCTGCTTGAGGATCTGGAGAAGCTGCAGAAGTGACTGTGGGGTTGAACCCCCACTATCACTGTCAGGGAGGGAAGTGGTGGCTCTGACAGAACAGAGGAGTGAGTTTGCTGCCTGCTCCCAGCTGAGCAGCAGATGGTTCGCTGGGCTCCCACTGGGGCCAGCATCAGGCAGCCTACTCCCCCAGGGCCCCTGTCCTGGCTCCCGTGCTGCAGGGCTTTTGCACCTTTTAAGTGGTTACTGCTTTGGCAGAGTTTAGATGAGCACCGCTTGCCCATTTTCTTTCATACAGACCAATCTGAAAAACCTTTTAACTGGTGTTACTTTCCATTATTGAATGGTTTGGGTTGGAAGGAACAGATCATCTCGTTCCTCTGTTTCTCCCTCTTTCTAAACATTTGTATTTCTGTTGATGAAAATTTGCAGTAATGCACATATCTCTTGATGCATTCCAGGATAGAGTAAACATTCTGTGGGAGAAGTTATTTTCTTATAAATAATCATTTATTCCCCCAATTTGAATGGAAAGCAACATTTTACTGATCTTTTAAAACTGTCAGCTTAATTCTGGGTTTGTTACCAGTGTAAACTCTTGTCTCTGGAGCATTCTGGGCGATTTGCAAACAGAGAAGTTAATACATACTGTGCTCAGCACAAGTAGGCAGGGACCACTAGGTTGACGAAATGTCACCTCTCCTTACCTAGCCCAGGCAGATTTCAGCATACCTGGAGTTTCAGGTGATGTTAATGCAGTCTGAGAGATGCTTTTAGCAGTCTGCATCATGGACTGTGCAAGACATGTAATCAATATGCTGTTAAAGAGGCTGCAGGCTCTCTATTGCTGGGTGATTTCAGATAATGCATTAAATACAATTGGGAATGACAGGGCTGACTGGTCCTGCCACAGACTGGCTGTATTTTATCTGAAGATCTTTCAACTGTGTTTTTTTTGTCTGCATGGTATATATTACAGATGTACACAGCTCTCATCACCAAACAGGGACAGCAGTGCACTATGTGAGTGTAGGAACAGGCGGTTATGTCCTGCAGATTCAATTGTAAAAGCCAGACAGGAATTAGGAACAGGGCATATTGTTTCAGTCTTTTAGATGGAGAACTGGGATCCAGTGAGATGCTTTGCAAGATGATCTGTGGCAGACACTGGTCCCAGCCCCCAAAGCTGGTATTCTGTGCCCCAAATGGAGCTCCTCTTTGCTGGAGGTTGTTTAAAAATACATGTCAGTGAAACAGAGCTCACAGGCCTCCTTGGCTGAGTGCCCATAGCTAATCACTAGAGATTTCACAGTGAAGTCTTTCAGAGTGTCTGTTTGATTAATGGTTCATATTTTGCTGATCTGAGACTTTTTATTTTATTCTTAAATTTAATACATGTTACTTATAAAGTTAAATATGTTTTAATTCCATCTTAAATCCAGTGGAACAATCTTTACAGTGGAGTTGGCTTTTTTTTTTTTTTGCACAGCAGCAGCAGCATGTTTGCAGAGGCTCGTGCTTGGACATGCAGCTGGTTAGTAGGATTCTTCACAGTCCTGTTGTATGCACTTCCCTGGAAGTCTCTTAAAAGTAAGAAACCAAAGAGCTCAGAAACACCATGGAACTGAACCTCAGTGCATTATGCCGCAAGGCTATGAGGCATAACCCTGCTGCTCTCCCAGGAGAGAGGTTTGGTATGTCAGGCTGTCGCAAAGGTATGTGCAGAGAGGCTGGGTGGGAATGGGAATGCATGTTTGGGTCCACTGAGATGACCTTGTAGAGTCCAGCTGGTTTCCCTTGGCCAAAATTTGAGTATGTCAGAGTGAAACCTGATTTTTACAAGTTCACACAGTCTGTATACCGCTCCCTTCCTTTTAAATTAAACATCCTTTTCTTTCTCCCGGGCATGAAAACCCCCAGGCACGTTCCCATTGTGGCTGTGTTGTTTGGGGACAGGCTGTTTGCTGCACAAGTGCTGCAGCAGCAACTGCAGTCGGTGTTGGATAAACGGTGCCCCTGCATCTGTTCAGCTGTGGATTCCTGAGGATGCCTTTTCCCCCTGCTTTGCATACATGCATGAGAAAGCTACCGCCCCTAAGTGCAGCCATGCTGAAGGGTTCATTAACAAGGCGTTTAGCAGTTGTGCTGTGTTTGCCTGGAGAGCTTTGATCTTGAGAAGGGCACTCAACAGCAGCAACACCACTGCAGCTGTATCGAGGGCCTTTACCCCAAGCACCTGGGGCTGGATGCTCAGCAGGGAGGAGCTTTGAAATGAGCTAGGAGTCTTTCTCCTGAGAACCATGAACCTTTGTCTCAGTTAAATGTGTTTGCTGTTTTCCAGTGCTACAAATGATCGGTTATTGTAAAATCCCTTAGTGGTTTGTATTGAGGAGAAATCTATGACAAATGCAAGTAAACCTACTGCTTTTGACACTTGTTTCTCTTAGTATTTTCACTTTCCGAATGACAAATGGACTGTATTCTTTGTGGTTAGCACAAACTACTTGCAGAGGAAGTCTCATGCATTCATGTCTTCAGAGCTCAAAACAACTTCTCAAGCCAGCTTTTCCAGCAAATTTCCTCTTTCTGAAGTTAATTGTTGAAGATCATAATAGCTAGGTGGCAGAAGTCCACAAAACAAGGCAGTATTCCCCATGTAATAATAAAACTTAGTACATTTGATAAGTTTTTGTATGCTGTTTCTTCTTCCCTAACTGCACTACTTTAGTCCAGACCTAACACTGTCATGCCAGCTAATTCATTTTCATCTCTTCTGCTTCCTCTTTGTCCTGCTTTCTTGGGCTTTTGCTCATGTTCACAGGAGCAGCCCTGCCAGGCTGTGCTTCCACACTGGGCTGCAATCGCTGCCTTCAGAGCGCCACTATCAGTAGTGGGGTTTGCTGTGTGCTGCAATGGCTTTTAAAGCCAAGGAGTCTCCCTCTGAGCTGACATAGTGCTCTCCAAGCAGCTGCATTTGTTTGTGTTTTTTCCTTCTCCACTCTCCCAGGGTTGTTTTTGTTCCTGTGTGTGACACCAGTGAAGTGCACAGCACGCTGCCTTCCCATCTAGGTAGTCCAGGGTTTGGTTTATTTATAAACCATGGAGAGCATGAGTGGCATTTCCAGGTTTAGGGAGGTGGAAGAGAGAAACAACAGAAGGGAGCAGCTTGCTAGCAAAGAAGAGATTATTTGTCAGATTATGTCTCTTGCTCTTCCTGGAATCAGCTCATTTGTTTTAGAGGACCAGAATGAGAAAGGCAGAAGTCCTGGGAGTGCTGTGTTTGTCAGGGAGGCTCTGTGCTGGGATTACAGAAGCACAGAGGGCCCTTGCCTGAGCTGGCAGGGTGATGTGATATGGGAGCTTGTGGTGTGCCACTGAACTGATTTTATTTCTGCATTCAGAGGCAGTGTGCCTGCTTTTGGCTCTTTTTGGGTTCAGAGATAGGAAGTGTAGGAAAGGAAATATTTCTGGCTTCTGGAAACTTTCTTCTCTCTTTCATGTAGCACATAGTTTGGAAGCAAAAGTCTTTATTTCTCTGCCAGTATGGCTGATAAGAAGAAAAGTTAAAAACATGCCAAAGAAGATTTTGAAGGAGCACCAACAGGCAATGATCTTACCAGCAGATAAAAAAACCCTTCAGTTTTTCCTCAGCATCTCTTATGTAGTGCTTCTCTCCCACCCTCTTATTTTTCTCTTCTGAACTATCACTGTGAGTTAGAGAAAAAAACAGTACTGAGAAATTCAGTGTCTGCAGAGAATCACAGCCTGTCCCTTTAAACTACAGAGAAGCCTTAGTGGAATTTCTATTCTGGGAATAGTTAATTCTGTTTGAGGTTGGGCAAGAGAGAAGCGCTCACAGGCTTAGCAGCAATATTTTTACTCCATTTGTTTTTTATCTTAAGGATTTGCCTGCCTCATTTGATGGAAAGTGCAGTTATTTATCAATCCTCCACTAAGGAGAAGAACTTGAAGAGAAAGAGAGTGAGAGAAAGAAAGAAAAAAAACAAACAAAAAGCCCAAAAGACAGTATTTGTTGCTGTAATGCTGTTATATAATAGCCATTATGTAATGTCTGTTGGTGCCAACTAAAAATATACTGGAAGATAACTTCCAATTCATTGAAGCATTTAACTAGCATCATCCCAGGGTTTCTGGTTCTGGATTCAACCCCTTCTGCAGATGTTGAGAAGAGCTTGCAAGTCCCCCAGCAATAAACAGAAAAACAACCTGTTCTTTTATTCCTCTTCTTGTCCACTCTCTTTTTTTTTCTTCTAACTGGAGTTTTAGAAATGGTAAATCCCTCTTCAGATCACCTCTCTGCACACCCCACTGACCATGCCATCAGTCCACACAGCCTCTCTCCTAATGCTTTGTTCAGCTGAGCTTTAAATGTCCATGGCAGATACTGGGTTTCAGGAGAAGCTGAGCATAAAGTGTAGCAGGGATTAGATTTTGCAGCAGCCATTGAAAACTTGACAGCTTCATAGGTAGTGTTTTACAGGAAGTTGTTCTCCTGTAGCAGAGCTGCAGCTAAAAGTACCTTGCCTTTTCCATCCTTAAGCCTTCCCTTGAACTGCCAGCAGGACCTGCCATCATGCCCAAATGCTCAGTCCAGCTACAGTTACAGAAATGGGCACCCCAAGATGCCCATACCCGGCCCAGGTGTGATGCAGACCATGGTTTGCCCTTCCTCTCTGTAGCACAACGTCGATGTGGCTGTGCAGAACCTGGAGTACCATTTCCAGAGGCAGAGTGGGCAGCCTGGGCTGACCAGTGCTGTGCAATGGAAATGCCTTGGCTAGGGCTTGAGGGCAGTGGCAGCCTCTCTGGGGAGGGAAGTAGACATCAGCTGTGGTGCCCTACACAACCATGGTCTCCTTGACACAAGGGAACATGACAGGCTGCTGAAAGTGACCCAAGGAGGAGGAGCAGGGAGGTGACCCAGACAGCAGCAGTGAGCTGCACCACTAATAGGGACCCTGCAAGGTTTCTTGATTTCAACAACAGAAGCCTAAATAGTCCTGGCTGAAAAATCCATGAGCAAAAAAACTCTTTATATCCAGGATTTCAGTCTGCACAGAGCCTTACAACATTGTAAATAACACGATGTATCACAGAATTGTGTGAGTGGTTTAATTAAAGGCTCCTGGTAGTACTGGGGGAGGGTAGTAGACATCACCAGAGGTGAAGCTGAGCTGTGGTTGAAGCAACTTCACAGAGGGATTCAGAAAACAGGGTTTAGACTCCCATCTTGTGCTGTAATTGATGTAAAGCATTGCCATTTCTTTTCCTCATTATTGATAAGTCATGATACTGTTGTGTACCCCAGCACTAAGACTGTAATGCTAGTATCAATGGCATAAATCTACATTCATGTTTGTTACTATAGTAGATGCATCCTGTTAATGAACAGTGGTCAATGGCTCCATTGCAGGTGTAACAGGTGAGGAGAGAACAACTGTCCAAGTGTCCTCCAGAATCACTGTTTCAATCCCCAAATGGGATCAGCAAGGGGTTTTGTTTTTCAGAAGAGCAAAGGTTTAGTCTGTCTTCAAGACTTACAGAGCATTTGTTTTGCATTAATTTACACAAGAAGCATCTTGCAATTGCATCCACACAAGCATTATGTACATCAAGTGACACGTTTTGTTCTTTAAACTGTAGAAGAAGTCATTAGTACCTATCATAGTTATTGTTGTTGCTATTGCTTTATTACAGCAACAGAATGAAGTGGGAGTGCAGGTAACTCCTATTTAAACTTGATTTCTGCAGGAACAGAAATGTTGACAAACTAATGAAGGGAACCAATGGTGCTTTGTGCATGCATTGGCTACAATTCAGCTGCAATGACAAGGGCAGTTATGTTGTGTCAAGTTTATTAAGGGTGAAATCCTCATAAGTAGAACTAAGATTTTACCCAAGAAGTATTTTTGTCTGCTTGCTTTTAACTGAAGCAGCCTACGTTCTGCCACATGAATGTGCTTCATGTCCTAACTCCTGGTCACATGAAGGAAGCCTTTCTGCTGGAAGATGCCTATGTAGGAAGGGCAGGGGGTACTGGGTTAAAGCAGTGGATCAGGACATAGAAATCATATCATGTGTGATCAGATGTTTTAACCTGGTTGTGTGTTGATGCTTGTCTCTGGTAGTTGTTGAGAGATGTGGATGCTTACTCAAAAGCGCAGCAAATTAGGGGAGGGATAATTGTTTAGCACTCTGGGATACAGATTTAGGACTCTACAGACTAAGGCCAGCATGATTTGCTTTCTGTGGGGTAAGATATGGTGTACAGTGCTTATTCCTTTATTTGTATAGACAGAGAGAGGCTTTTTGGTAAGGTGTGTGTGAGTAGAAACCACTCTCCATTTCCTTGTGTGTTGGATCACAGGCGGCAGACAGGTGGAGAGGAAAAATGTAAAAGCTTTGGTAAAAAGAGGCAGTGGATTTACTGCTGCCTTGCTGGTCCAGCCGAGCACAGTTAGAGCAATACACTCACTTTGGTGTACTTCCCTTGGTGACATCAGCAGCATATTTACTGAAGACATGACCATAAATCTTTTAGTGCCAGGAAAAAGGTGGAGGTCTGAAATGTTGAATAGGTTACAAGATTCACTGTCCTGCACATGCGCCCCCGTGGGAAATTAACAGGGGCAGCCAGCATGGAGCAGATACTGGACCATTGGCTGTCCTTGAAAATCTGGAAACCATTGCACTGAAGGTCCTCAGTGTACTTTTAGTGGGGGCGATCTGAGGAGTTGTCTCTGCTGCATCATGGTTTTTATATGCTTATGGGCAAGATGTATTGAGGAAAGCATTCATTACATTCTGAATAGGCACAAATAAACCAGGCAGTGCTGTATCAGTGATATTGTTGTGTGGGATTGTTACTTAAAACAGTGTTTCATCTGGAAGCTCTGACCAGGTTTCTGACTGGAAATCAGCTGGGTTTGTTATTATGCCTATGTTTTAATTGTGCTTTCCTTTAAACGTCTTTAGTCTACATCTTGTGTTAAAAATCCACTTAATTTTATGGAGACAAGACGCCCTGGCTGTTCCTCCTGTACAACTGTTTCACCCCCAGATATGCCATAGCCATTAAATCGCCCCCTGCAGTGACCTGCATATCTTTAAGCATTTAAATGAGTTCTGTAAATTAGGCTTTTAGGATTAGTCATCGTAGATTTGCAGCATCATTGGTGTGTTGCCAAGGACCCCAGTTTTGTCACCATGACTACTACCGCAGGGTTACTGAGAAACACAAACTGCAGGGAAGTTTATTCACGTGCCAGAATGTGAGTGGGTGAGCAGTGATGTTGCACCCATCACAGCCAGAGGAGTACCTGGTTGTTTATATCCAGCACAGCCTCTAGAGGGGAGATGCTGTTATCCATCCAGGGACAATCACCATCATACTTATTTCTTGTATTGTCACTTGTGTGTGTTCAATAAATAGTGTGCTTTGAGAAGATTGGGAGGTGTGTGCCTACTCTCCAAAATGCTCTAATCCTGCGGGGATTATCCCTTCCCAGCAAAGGCAGTCCTTCACCATGGGGTGTGAAGCTGCAGGAGAGCTGATCCTGTGATGAAGTCATTGTAATGATAAAATCCCCTGGTGCTGCCTAGTGAGATGAGTAGTCATGAACTGTCATGTTTGGGAGATTTTTTTTAAACCTGAGCACTGAAAAACAGAATGCCATGGTTTGTCTCCAGTGGGGAAAATACAGCCCATCTCTTCTCTGCTATTGCTTCTTTAAATATATGCTTGCTTTGTGCAAGGGGAAGCTCCTAGCCCCTGTATTCATCTTCTTCAGACATTTGGGAATTAAGTCTTTAGAAAGAGCACTGCTGGAAACTCTTAAGTGCCATCTCTTCCAGTTGGGTGCTCTTCTATTGTTTGAAAACCCATCCCCAAAGCTCTCCTCCACCTCCTTCCACAGCATCTTCTTGGACATCCAACATGTATACGTGAGTTTACCTGGGAGCTCTTGAAGAGAATGTGCATTTGGTAGCATCATCTGGTGTGTCTTTCTCTATGCTGTTGATATTCCTGGCTCTTTCTCATGTAGTTGTCTCTTGTTCCTCACTATCACCTGACTTGTTTCGTAGCAGCTCAGGACCAAAGTTGTCCTCCTGGCTGAACCTCCTGTCTTCTGGTACATGTCCTGGACTCTCCTACTGAATCCTTCAACAAAACTGTGCCAGAAATCATCAGTTCACTGACACCTCTTGGAAGAAGGGTCTACATTTTGAAATGTCTTTTACAGTTTCTTGGAGGGAGAAGGAAGTCTAGGGAGTTTTTCTTAGCTCCCCATCAGCTCTATAGGCACTTTGCCCTGCCCCAGGCAGGAGTGCTGATAAACAGGCTGCCCAGCAGTGTGCTTAGTGCCAGGCAGGAGGAGAGCCCCTTCTCAGAGGCTGTTTCTCTTCATGCATGAATCTGCCTTTTCCATCTCACTCCATCCCATCCCTCTCCCCATCTCTCACAAGAGCTCCTCACAGCTCTTGTAGCTGAGCATGTCTGTAAGCCTGGCTGCCCTGTCTGAACATGGGATCCCCCCTGTGCTGTTCCACCAGCTCTGGGCTGCCAGCTTGCCATCTTGGCATGAATGCCTGAGTGAGTTTTTTTGTTGTTGTTGTTTTTGAAAGAGATTCTTTGAATTCAAAACATAGCAAATTCCTGGCGGAGGCAGCTGATGGATTATGCTCTCTGAGGGCTCTGTGCCTGGGACTTGCTCTTCTGTGGTCTTTCCCTGACCTTCCAGCAACAGTGCCAAAAACCTCTGGTGTGGGTTACAGATCAAAAATGCATAAATAGAATAAACCAATTTGCTGGGGTCAAAAAGGGGACAAATGCTTCTGATGCCAACTCACATGTGTGGCCTGAAGACAAACTGTCTGTCCAATAAGCCTGCTACTCCCTGAAAATGGGGCTGCTCAGGAGGAGAGAGCGTAGCTGTGTGCTTACGTGTTCTCTAGAGGAGCATGTCTAGTGACACACACAACTACGTTACACATTTGCGTGCTAGTTGACCACCACAACCCAACTGCTTCTTCCATCTGGAGGTTGCCCACTATAAATCATTCTGGTTTCCCTCTTATATTTTGGTTTTAGCTCTAATTTCCCACAAATAAGCCATCAGGGAGTTCTTTATCACTCTCCTTCCCCTGAACAAAACTGCTTTTGCAGGCTATTTTCACTTACGCAGTAAAGTGCTTGTTTGAGGTCTGTGTGGGTGACTAAATGCTGTTTGCTTTCCAGTGTCAGTCCCTTTCCATATTTGTATTTATCTTGACTGTTCTGGAGAAACAGGGGAGAAATACATTTTCACTTCGGAACCATCTTGACATAAGTGAATTTTGTGCCTGTTTCTTCCAAGGCTGTTTGCACTTATCCCAGGGTGGAAATAAAGATGTAAGATCCTGAGCTATCGTAATCCTGTTTGGGTGAACTGGCTGCCTCCAAAGTACACTGCCTGGTGTTAAAAGCATCTCATTTTTAATTACTACTAATGCTGCTGTTGCGATGGCACTTAGCACTGGATTACCCAAAAGCCTGGCTGTCTCAGGAACACCTATGTTATCCATAGGTAATGCAGAGAGGACTCAGGTTTTCCTAAGCCTCATCCAACTATGCAGAGGCAAGAAGAAACCCTTCTGTGTCCCGTTTGCTGCATTTGCAGCCAACCCTTCTATCCTGGTTGGTTTTATCCATGGTTTCTAGTCTGTGCTCCACCTCCATCTCTCTGTATCCTGACGAAGGAAGCGCTGTGATGAAATGTTAATGCTCAGATTCTAGCTGTGAGCAGCAGTGCTCGCATCCTGCTGTGTAATGTTCCTTGTCATGGGCTGCAGTGCTTGGTGGCTGGGGCAAGCTGCCTTCCCTTCCCTCCCCATGCTGGCTGCTCTGCAGGCCTTGCCACAGCTCTGGCACTGGGGAGCTGTGCTGGGCATTGCTCCTGCCTTCCCGCTGCTCCCAGCACTAAATACCTGGTGGGCTCTATCTCTGATGCTCCTTATCGGCTCCAGCATAATTCTCTCAGTGCCTTATCAGATTAGCATGATTTCAAAGTGTTAAGAGCATCAGTGCCTCAAAGAGTTTTGCAGTAGCTTGCCTTGGCCTCAAGATTAGATGCAGACATAATAATAATAGAAAATAGAATATAGAATAATAGAAAACTGGGTAGAGATGATTTTCTTTTCTTCCTGGATTAATAATAGAAACATGGAGACCTGTTGGAAGGGAGCAGGGTTTTCTCATGTAGTTGCTTTAATCCTAGCTGTGTCTCTGATATCTGACTGTTTTACGGGTTCATGTTCAGGAGCAGTGGAGAAAGTCCCCATGTCCTATAGCAAAGGCCACATGTGCTTCCCCAGGTCATGGGAAGAGAAGGGCATTCCTGTTTGCCCCTGTGGTTGGGGAACAAGGCCCATCTGAGCAATGTCTCATTTCTCCTGGATGTTTGGAGATGTGATTTGTGTAAAGAAGGGCTGTGAAAGAGGTTACACTGGAGCCAGCCACTGTCATCCCTGCTTCCCTTCCTCCTTCCTTCTCTGAGAGCAACAGTAAGGCATGCTGCACGTATGTGAGTGCTATGTCAGCACACAGGAAATAATGAGATCTTCCTCTTCCTGATAATGGCAGGAATAATCAGACCAGTATCTTCATAACATCCAAATGACAAAGGAGTGTGTGCTGCTGAAGACCATGGTTGGAGACAGCCACCCAGCCCCTGTGAGGATGCTCACTCCTCTGAAGGGAGCTGGTCCTGAGCCTGGTCACAGATCTGGACGCAGCCCTAACCAAGCTGATGCCTGCCTGAAGTGTTGAGTGGCCAGTTTGCACCTTGTGCCCTCCCACCTCCCACAGGGAGGATCTGTTTACAGAGTATTTTTGCCTTGCTTGGAGTGCTGGGTACAGCAGAAAATCGGCTTATAGTATAACTTAGGGAGATATCTTCAGAAAAGAATGTGTGCTCTGCTTTCCGTGTTCAGGCCACATACCCATTCCCAGGATGTAGTCTCAGCCCCTCCACCTCCCTCTGTCCCCCATTTGCCTGGTTGCAAAAGCATCCAACAGCCACATTCACACTGTAGCTTGGGCTCAGCCAGCGCCAGGCATTGACTTTTCTATCCAGAAAGATTTATTGTTATTCCTACTTGTTCTCACCCTTCCCTCACCATCTCCCTTAAAATTTCCACCCCTCCGCTTGCTGAATAATTTCAAGGTGCTAATTGCCCTGCACTGCAGCTGATCCATTGATCTGGAACACAAACAGTCTCAAGGTAATTTTCCATCTGAGCCAGTCTGGGGCTTGTGCAAGTGCTGATGTTTGTTTCCTTGTTTTTTAATTTCCTGCAAAGAAAAGCTTTTGAGTTGCTCTCCACAAGATGCCTGTGCCTCTGCCTCAGCCAGTGGCTGCTCTTTAAAGCCACGTGGGGCTTGAGGAAAATTGACACTAACAGTACCCGATTCTGCGTAATTGAAGTCTGTGGGTGGAAATTGATAATCCTGCTCCGTTATGTTGTGTCTCTCTATTAAAACCGTTAGCCTAGTCCTTGAGGTATCAGGTGGCTTTATTGCCCATCTTTAGTCCTGCATTTGGGACAGACTGGAAGCAATTCAGACTCTTTGTCCAGTTATAAAAATACTTGTTCTGCTAGATAAATACTTGGAGGCAGAGGTTGCCAGGGTTTCACATCTCTAAGGATTCAGATGTCCCTGACCATATAACAGCTGACCACAAAATCCAGCACTGGGTCACTACTGGCCACTGGGAACTGCATCCTGCACAGCAGAGAGTTAATTTTCCTATGGCTATTGCTTCCAGCAGCCTCAGCAGAAGCTGTGTCTTCGCAGGGTTCGATCCAAGGGGCGGGGGTGTGTGATGATGTAATGTTACCAACTCCCTGTGCTGGTGGGAGGAGGTGAGGTAAAAAAAAACCTCATCTGCATTCATTTCTCTCTCCAGCTTGTTCGGTTTACCTGGAAGACTTGCTTTCACATTTTTAAAGAAACTCAGTGGTTGTTTTTCTTAGCCAGGGTAAGGCTGGTGTGGCAGCACTGGTGGAGAGCAGGACGGGGCCAAAGGAAGCACCCTCTCTGGTGCTGGCAAGGCTGCACCGCGTGCAGCCCTTTGGGGCAGGGGCAGGATGAGCTGTGCAATCCCATTTCTGGAGGCAGTCTTGTCTGCAGGTGGTGTGTGCATATAAGTAGAAATGAGTAGCAGTTGTCTAACCCTGAATTACAGGCAGATTTTGATAAACGTAACACCTATCTCCCTCCAGAAAAGCAGCCTGTTCACAGAGTCAGATAAGTTGCCTGTGCCTCAGACCCCTTTGGATGAAATGCTGCAGGCTGAGTCAGAAGGGAAGGATAGCTCTAAGGTGGTGTGTAACCAGGTAGAGGGACTGGAGGGGAAAGGGAGTCAGTGGCATTATTTGCAGTCCTTGCCTCTTTCCAGGCTGGCTGGTAGAGCCTGTCCGTCTGGCAGAGCTGTTGCTTTGGCAGGAAGGGAAGGTTCACTCCCACTAACATCTCTCACACCATGCCTTTGAAGGGGTGCTGGCTGGAGTAACTCAGCCATTGCTTTAAGGACTCCATGTGTAGAAAAGGAGGATCTGCCTGAGTTAGTGTCTGCAGCCCTTATCATTATATACTTGGCTTTTCAGAAATGGCGGATTGATGACACCTCTGGAATAATTTGGCACCTCCCAGCCAAGGAAAGATTTTCCCAGTTCAAACACAGCACTGAATATCCCCTTTGTCCATCCACAAATTCACAGATAGAGTAGGAAAAGGGAAGTGGAAAGACATCTCACAAATTGGAAACTGAGCTGCTGTGAATCCTTTTCCCAGCACCACCCCATGTCACCTGTGTGCTTGGCACTGTCAGGGGATGGGAACACATCAGAGCTCAGCTGGCCTGCACAGACGGCAGCTGGGAAGGGTCTTGGTTTTTTATGATGATGGGCTCAGATGACAAGAAGACAAAAGGAGTAATTCTTGTGGTGGTGATGGGTTGGGTAGCCAGCCCAGATTTCTCTCTGATTTGTGCACAGGCTTGCAAACATGTCTGCACTGTCCTGAAAGTCCCTTTTAGACTGATGTAATTATTTGAGTGGTGCTATGGATCCATTCTGTAGTCTCAGAGCAAGATGGGAACAGCCCAGAAACGGACCTGTAATGGATGGCTGTTATTGGACACTATTGGAACTGCCTCTGGTCTGACGCGCTGTGGTGAGCGTTGTGTATCCAGAACATCTCCAGGAGGGAAGTCTTCTCCTCCACATCCTTCAACTGGAGCAAGGGCAGGCAGGCATTTAGCAAAACAGCTTCAAAAGTTGGGCATCTTGATGTTTTCATGTAAAGTTAATGAATGTTAAAAATGGCATTTCTTATTCATTTCCCTGCCTGAGGCCTGCCCGTGGTTCTGGACATGACCCAGGATGTACACAGGACTCTCACTGTGGCGGAACACAGGACTGCAGCAGCACTTCCAGGAACAGCAGTCTTGTGCACCCACCCAGGACACAGCTTCACCTGACTTTTCTGCTTGCCAAAACCTTCATGTCAGTCCCGGGTGAAGGACCACAGACAGTCTGGAAGGCTTCCACAAGGCCAGGACAAAATTATAGCAGCAAAATCCTTGCAAAACCCCATGCAGAAACTCGTTGGATACTAAATACTTGAGCCAGGGAAGGGAAAGGAATGGGCATGAGTTCTTGTGGGTCTTCAGAGATTTGTACTGGGTGCCTCTGGTGAAGCAGCTGCAGCTGCAGCAGGTCTGGTAGATGTACAGAAGAACATGCTGCTGCTTTGGTTAGTGCAGGACAGGCGGAGACTCTGGGTGGTGTTTCTGGCTTCTGCCTATAACAGTGCAGCACTTGGTGGTTGTTGAGCTCAGCTTTGTCGAGTCAACACAGGGATGCTAATACTTTGCTTGAAGGTGGGGAAGCTGAGGTTTGGAAGAATATATGCTGATTTTAAAGGAAATACATTGTGTTTCATATGGCTGAATATCTCTATCCTGCAAGGGAAACTTGCATTGCAAACACATTCTTTTCCCCTTGGGAATATCTGGCTTTTCTTTAATCCGGCTGCTGTCCAGATGAAGACCAAAGGAGTCACTTGTTTTGGGTTTAGGTTGGAACCTAATGGAGAAAAAGCAACTGCTTGGATTTCTGAAGCCATTGCTGGTTTTCCCACTTCAGAGGGATAGGAGAGGCATGGACACTCCTCACCTCACTGTCACAGGCACTGCTGGGGCTGGTTCTGAGGTGCCACCCTGCTGCACACACAGGAGGCTTTGTGAAAACAGTGTGAAATGGAAATACCAGCACACAAGTAAAGCAGAGCTGCTTCCTTTAAGTGCACAAGGGTAGCTGGCCTGATCACACCTCCTGAACTTAATTTTGGTGATGTTACTGTAACACCCAGGAGCCACAATGCCCTGTGATGCCAATTTTTCACATACTTATTTAGTGCAAGAGAGAAGGACTTTGGCAACCAAATATTTATTGTGAAAGGGAAGCACAGTTATGGGAGAGGATGTGATATGCTCAAAGTCATCTCAAAAGCTAGTGACACTCAAGACAGGTAAGTGATATCTTGTGGGGCCAGACCACTGTGATGGACTCACAGCATCCATTTGCAGCCATTGCCACTGCCCCAACATTCCTGCACATGGATTGTCTCTGTCTGGCAGAAACAAGGCTCCTGTGAAGCAGCCTGCAGCTCTACTTAAACATCAAGCCAGAAGCCAGCTGGGCAAGGAGTATAAAAAAGTCTGGAAGAAAGAGAGAAAGGCTGCACAGAAATTGTGCATTTATGAACGCAGCACATTTCTTGCCTCTGCTTCATACAGTCAGAAAGAGCAGCAGAGAGTATTAATCTGACTTTTGCTGCTTTTTGCATCTGCAACAGGCTTCAACAATAATATTCACTTTATTTTAGCTCTTCTCCAGAAATGGGCTTTTCAGTTTCTTCTGCTTGCCTGTATTTGTGCAGTAGAGAGATCCTGAACAGCTTATATTAGGTAAAAGTCACTGGTTTTTCCCGTCCCAGTGGTGTGCCAGGCGTCTTGGATTGCTGGAACTAGCCCAAATTCCTGTCTGCACCCTTAACTGGGAAACAGGGATAGGGATGAGCAGGGGACTCCAGAGGTGTAAATAGATCAGTCAGCCACATGGCGTCATCTCTGCTCTGTACAAATACAGTTGAAGACATGCTGAGCAAAAAAAAAAAAAAAATTAATTAGCACATGCTCCTTCGCCAGCTCTGGAACTAGCATAAATACATTCCCACTTCTGCTGCTTTTAGCAGACTAGCTACTAAACTTTCTAGGACAGTGCCACACCTCAGGATCTACCTCATCTCATTCCTCAAAATCTTCGAAGGCTGTGTGTCCATGCCAGCAGAGGTGAGGATCCCTTTAGCATCTACTGAGAAAGTGGTGCCTGTGTTCCCAGATAGGTAAAGAGAAGCAACACCATCCTGTCCTCCTCCATTATCCCAGGGCATGGACGTTGTGCCTGGGATGTCTTTGTACCATTAGTGGTAAAAATACAGATTTCTCCATCTTTGAACATGACACCTCCAGCGCTTTCCTGTCAGACTTTCCTATCTCATGCAGATACATGGACAGATGTATAACAGTGGAGAAGCTTTACAGCAGTGTAGTCTCCCTTCTCTAAATTTTTTTATAAAGGCCTTGCTTGGGAGCTGCTGGATCATAGTGCCTGCAGAAATAGTTGTGGTCTGGGGCATAGTGCATTGGACAGTTTAGGAAAACGTAAAAAGTTTCCATCTGTTTCAGAATATTCACTTGCCCCTGCAAATTGTTTACATGGACAGTGAAGCTTCAGTGAAGATGGCTGAGATGATATAGTGTCTGCTGTAGCTTCTGAGGTGGCTGTAAATACCCAGTATTAAATCCCTTGATGTGTCTAGTTAGGAGTCATTTCTCTCTCTTTGAGAACAGGGCTTGAAAAAGTGCCCCAAGTGACCTCAAGTGGTCTTTGAAGCAGAGTTTTGAGTCTATACTAATTTTAATAAAATAAAGGTGGGAATAATGTGTTTATCATTTCCCTCTAGTAATGGGCTTAGGGGACTCCCTTGTGTGTGACTAATAACAGTGGTTTCCATTAAACGGACATAGGACCCAGAGCTACATGTGTAATTCCCTGTGTATGTAATTTGTCCTATTCACGTGAATAGTTGAAAATTGAAAATGGTTATTGTACTGGGTAGAGCTTGAATTGAATTGTCACGACAACATGAGAAAATTGCACTGGGTACATTCACCCATTCTAGTGTAAATCCATAAATAGCCTTTAGTGTTAATTACTCCATAAATTGAAAGAAAATCTGTAACAGTAGACAAGGACTAGTACAAAATAAATGTCATGCAAGAAGTGAGGGAAGATGCACTGCTTGAAGTCGCTTTGGGAGCACTCCTAGGAGGCGTGGGTCTGGGGAGAGCTGGTCTGTGCTGGATGCTCTGAGACAGCTGCTCAGAGCTCAGGGAGTGGGATTTTTCACAGACTCAGGGTGCTTGCTTTTCCCTAGAGTGCATTCTTGTTTGCTTACTTCTTGTTTTCATTTTCTTTCTTTTCCTCTGTCTGTTTGTCTGCCTTTTATGGTCTTGATAGTGGAAATTAAGAGACCTTTGCTATTCAAACCTACCTAATTATCCCTGGAATAGCACTAGCATGAACAGCTTCCTCCATCAGAGTTAAAGCAAAGATGCTCAAAGAGGCCAGAACAAAACTTCCCAGTCCCTCCCATTCTAACCTGTTTTTAGACATTCAAATCTTTGTGCAGGAATTTTCTATGCTGCTTTGAGTTAGCTGTGAAATGCTTCGGTTGTGAGCTATATATAAACATCCACTGAACAGGTCAGCTGGTTCTTGAGAGCAAGATTTAGAAGAAATAGGTGGTTTGTACCCACTTTATGGGTAGGAAACTGAGGCACAGAAACACTGAGGCCAGATATATATAAAACATCAAGCTGTTACTTCCTCACTACAGAGTGTGTGAGTTTATGAACAATGTTCTTTTGACAGTCATGTGAGTAGGATAATACCTAAATAGGAAATGAGATGACAGGTTTCACAGCTTCCCTGTTGAGGGTATTTGGAATAAAAAAACCCTCTCAGTTTTGCATGCTCTGTTAGGAGAAAGTGTCAGAAGCACAGAAGCACAAAGTTAGAGGTGGCACAGCAGCACCCACCTGCTGCACCCAGTGGCCTCTCCAGCCCCTCCAGTGTGGTAAGGCTGACAGAGAAGTCAGAAAGATGCCTAGGCTTTGGATCAGGTTTTACAACCTCAGATAATCCCTCACTTCATTTTAAGATGAGATTTTAAAACTGCAGAGCAATGAAAAGTTTCAGCTGGGGAGTGGGAAGAGAACCCTTTAATAAACATGAAGATCCTATTAAGTACATATATACACATAAACTGTGTTGCCACTTGGCAGCATTGGGCAACAGCTCTCCCAATTTATCATGACTTTTGCAGTTGGCAGCACTTTTATTTTTAATGACTTACTATTGGAGTCCTGTTATTGCAGGAGCCTTTTTCTCTATCTTTTTAATTCAAGCCAGAGTCTACCTGCCCTTTTTGCAGAGGGAAACTATAAAAGGTGAAATAAGTACAGTGTAAGGTTTCTAAAGCCGGAATGCTGGTCAGAAAATCCACAATATTTTTAAATTTCATTATTTTTTAATATTTGGAGTTAACTGTGGTTGCAAACATAAGTCTCATAATGCTGAATCAAATGAGCAATTGGTTCATTCAGAGTACCAGAACAAGCCAGGGAGTAGCACATCACTCAGAGCACTCCGCTATAATGTAAAAATTTGTGTACTGGGTGAAGATAAGTGCCTTGGAGATGATCTAACATACCACACCAAAGGAACAAACCAGCTGAGGGTCTTCATTTCTCTCCAGGCACTATGATAAATCCATCATTTATCTATAGTTTCACTTGGAACCTGAGAGGTGTCCTGAAGTGGGTATCTGATTGCCATAAAGTTGGAAGAGTCCACAGAAAACAGCTCACAGGGTGTCTTTGTGGAGGAAGGGAGTTAGTTAGCAGCACGTTGAACAGGAGTCATCCAGCTATCAGTGTGGGTAGGTGAAATGCATTTCTGTTGTGGAACTGTGCATTTTCCAGTTATTTCCCCCTTAACTATAACCTTTTCATGAGAAGTGTGAACCCATTTAAACTAGGTACAGAAAGGGAAAAAAAGTTCTGGTGGTGTTGCCCTTTCTCAGAGCATTTTGCACATTTTCCAGTGTTCTTTTGGAGAGGTGGGGCTCTCTCCCACTGCTGTGCCTCCTGCTATGCAGAGTGTTTGAAACTGAGGGGTCTTCAGGGTAGAAAATGTGGACAGAAAAAATGTTTTCCTAATGTTGTGCAGACTGATACTGTCAGACTGACTCTTTGGTCAGGGTTGTAAACCAGGAGAGATCTTCCTTCCCTGCTTTCTGTGACTTCCTTGGCTGCTTGCAAAGACCCATGAGCTGGAATATCATCATCATCCCAGCATCCTCCCAAGGATATTTTAGGATATTTTATCACATGGAGCACCAGCTCACAGTACTTACAGCAGCAGCAATTCAATCGTATTTGGGTTTCAGACAATGTTTGTTGTCCTCCTTGGCAATGGTATTGATTATTGGAGCTCAGGAGCCAATTACAGCTGATATGATACTCACCACCTCACATCCCAGGATGACATGTGCCAGGGAGGCTGCTCTACTTCAGTTGGGGCTGCCAAATGGGCCAGTGAGGCTGTGGACAGACTCCATACCTTGTAAATCACCTGTGCTGTGAATAAGCAGTTACTCACGCCCTAAATGTCATTTGACATGTTGGCTGGGTTTGGTTTGCACAGGGACTGGCATTAGTTTGATACCTGTGCCAATGGAGAGCAGTCCCACGGTTTGTGGAGCCCACCAGCACTTGGTACCCAGCATTGCATTGCCAGGGCAAATCATCCTGGACTATCACAGTGATCACATCTTGTTGAGACCGGTGGTGTTCCATGCCAGAGACCATGGATGGAATGACAGCTTGAGTCTGGAAGCCTGCTCTTCCAGACTGTGGTAGTTGTCATGTTGGGCAGCAAATGATGGTTACAGAGCCTGCAGGCAGCTGGAGCCTTCTGCTGGCAACTCTGCAAAGCCTTACACAGCAAAACCAGAAAAATCTTAAGGCTTCATCCCAGTGAAAGGTCAAAATGAAAACCCTGATTACAGTAAACTAAGCCCACATCTCTGACCTTTTAGAGGTCTTTCTCAGCCAGAGTTGAGATATCCCCCATGATCAGAAGTGGGAGTGACTGCACTCTGATAAACCAGTTGCAAGAGAATCTTGAGAGCCCAGCAGAGAGATTTCTGCCCAGTGGGAGGACAAGGGATGTGACAATGCTGAAGCTGTGGGGGCCTGGAGCTCTGTTCTCCTGTGGGGAAGGTGGTGTCAGTGGTGAGTTGGTACTGAAACATGGGCAATTCCTCATTTTGCTCTTTATTTATTACCTTATTCTGCCTTGCTGAGTTTGCGCTAATGTTACAACTGGTGGTTTTGGCTCTCTTTGGGTTTACAGCATTCAACAGCTTCCTGGGCAAAGCACCATCCCATGTGGCTTATTTAACACTATTATTAAAATGTATCATTAAAATTTGGGCTGTACTTTTCCAGCTGGTTGCCTAGTGGAAACAGTGTCCAAAATTGGTATTTCAATCACTTCCTATATATTTTTCCAAGTTAATTGAATCATGAGAAGCAGATTACTTAAGCGAATGCAGTGGCCTTTGTCACACTTCATAGGGCCTGTTAAACACATAAACCCAAAAATTATTAACACTTCCAAGTAATTACAAGTGCAGTGAGCAAATCAGTCTGCCTTCCCCCCGAGGAGAGCTTGATGAGGTCTTGGGGCAGCTCATCCAGCACAGCTGCTGTTGGAGTGAAATGGGATAATGCCTCTGTTCACCATGAAATACTGCATCTTCCATCACATCCCTGGCCCAACATTGTGTTTAAACTGGTATTTAATGAACTGCAGTCCTTGCCACCTTTACAAAGCGGGAATATCATCTACTGTGTTTGTAGAAAGGGAAATGAGTTATGATCTCACTGCCACTAGTGAGTAATTAGTGAACTTGAGCACACCTGGGATGTGCCCACTGCAGGTGGGATCAGTGGGTGAGAACAGGACCCTGAAGCATATGTAGCTCAGCAGCAGTTGTTTTGAGCTCTGGCTTCTCCATGCCAGGTGGTGCAGGAAGCTTGGGTTTAGAGGTGCTTTTCTGATGCAAAGGGCCGATGAGAAAATGGTATTTTTTGGCAATAATTTGCTGCAAGCAACTTGCACTGGTCTCTCTGATGTAACATGCTGTTGATTAATGTACAAACTTACCCCCTCTCCCTGGTGTCTAGTTTTCATTCCATGTAAGCTCTGATTATTAAAAAAGAAACATTGGCTTATGAAGCTAAACATCAAAATGCAGAAGCAGAAACCTCAGTATCCCCACTGTTTGCAGTGTGTTTGCTCAGGGTTGTTTTCATGCCACACACAATTGAGGTTATTGAGGAGAGCAAAATGAATAGTGTTTGTTATTCAGTTCATTTTGGGTTTTCAGTGCTGTCAGTGTCTCAGGGAAGTGGTGCCTGAGGATTCGGAGAGGGTGAAGTTAGGAATTTATTACACAGTGCCTGGGGCTGTACAGAAACAACTCCCAAAGGTCTCGCTGAAGGAGAAAGAAAGGATACTGCATGGAGGAGCCAAGAGTGTGTGGACATGGAGACGTGAGCACTTGCCTGCAGTACCAGAGTGCTGACTGCAAGAGCAGCGATGCTGGGGTTTGTGCTTTCGGGCTCCTGGGCTGCATCTCGCCTCTGAGCTGAGTGTATAGGCCTCCCCTGGTACATCTGCTGTCTCCTTGCTGGCTGGATCTGCATCCAAGATCAGGTTCCTTACGCCAAGTAGATCTAGCTGGGATTATGCATTTGTTAGTTGGGATCTGGATCTGACCTGTTTGTTTCTATAATTTGCCGAACAAAAATCTGAAGTCCAGAGAATCCTAGAGCAGTGTATGCCTTCATTCCAGAGCCTGCATCTGGTTTTTTGGGCTGTTAATACATTAAGGGTTTTTTAAAACAGTTAATAATTTGCATTAAATGGTTTAGCTGCAGATTTTTAACTACTTAACCACAACAGATTAGAAGCAAGTGGAATGGGATCATTCTTGCTATTTCCCATTTCCAAAGTAATTTGCATTATCTTAGTATGTGCTTACCTTGCAATCCCTAGTATATGTGTTACACCATCCATCCCTTGCAGAGCTATGTGGCTCTTACACTTTAGAGATGGAGGCAGGAGCACACAGATGCATAGTGTGCCTGCTCTGCATCTTCAAAGACTAGTGATAGTGCCCAGGCTGCTCTGTCAACCTCATCTCAAGTCCAGGAGTACAAAATTTGGGATTAGATTAGAGTGGGAAAACAGAAACAAAAGAGGACAGAACAGCTTGAGTAAAATGTTTGGAGAAATTGTATGATAGAGATTTAATTCAAAGACCACTGTGCTGCTTTGAAAGTAAACCAGTGGGAGGATCCCTATAGAGAATCTCCCTTGAGAGAGATTTCAGGTCCGAGTTACAATTTAATAGAAAGATTACAATAAATGCAATGATACACAGAAGACTGGCACAAAGTCAGAGTACAACCTGGCACCCTGTTGGTCAGGGTGCTGATTGCAGTCCTGTTGAAGTGATGGTTGCAGTCAAAAGCAGCGGTCCTTTGGAAGTTCTGGTCCTCTTCTGGATCCGTCCAGTGGTGGTGGTGCTGGTGTCCCAAGTCCACAAACCTCAAGATTACATACGCTCAGGTTCAGGCAGGAATGCTCAGTACCTCCCCCAGGGCAGGGAGTTCCACAATGGAATGATGTAATACCGTGAGTCATGGGATATTTTTGAGACTTCTTGGTGGTCGAAGTTACAGCTCCTATTCTGGTGGTGCCCACTGAGGCCCATTAGCAGAGATGACCCCCTCCAGGATGGGTGTGACTGTGCTGGTGCTTCCCCAGAGGGGAGTTATCACAGCTGAGTCATTGGTGTGAAGAAGAAGAAACACTACCCTGCCTCGAAGGGTTTGCCTCTTTTCCCTTCTGTCATTTAACACCCAGCTGATAGCCTGAGGTGTCAGGTGTGCAAGGAGTGTGCTGGGCAGTTCCTGCAAACGACCCATCATCAACAGTTTGTCAGGAGTGATGTAGAGGGGAGTAGAATACACAGTTTGTTAACCCCCACACTGGCACTCTCCTTTTGTAACCAGGACAACCCCAGGCTGTTTCCACTTGGGAAGGTCAACAGAGCTGGTCACTGGTATCCAAGTGAATTGCTGAGTCTCCTGCACTTCTCCGTGTTGTCCTTGAAAATCTGTATGAATCCTGCCATGGCAATTGATGCAATCAATACATTAAAGAGTGTCACAGTATGAGCCTGTGGAGCAGCATGGGCAGCCCAGGAGGTTGGCTGGATAAGGGGGCTCATCTCACTCCTTGCGCTGAGGTCTGTGCTAAGCACATACTGGCAGATAGTGGACCTGGCTCTCTCTGCCTCTAAAACAAACCTCTCTCCTCCCTTTCTGTCTCTGCAGAGCTTCCTTCCTCGGAACACTTGAGCGTGGCCGATGCAACATGGCTTGCCCTCAACGTGGTGTCTGGTGGAGGTGGCTTCTCCAGCTCCCAGCCCATCGGAGTGACCAAAATTGCCAAGTCAGTCATAGCACCTCTAGCTGACCAAAACATCTCAGTGTTTATGCTCTCCACCTATCAGACGGACTTCATCCTGGTAAGAGGACATGAGGGAACCAGGCAGAGTTATTGCTACCAGATGAAAGTTCAGTTGGGCAGTTCTGGGAACAAGTTGTCTGGGGAGTGGCAGAAGTCCCAGTCTGCTTTCCCCAGAGCTCTGTCCCTTGTAGTTAGGCCCTCTGACAGGAGGAGCTTTTGCTATGGGATGAAGCATTTGTTGTCATGGGTTGTCTGGTGTCTAATGAGAGTGCTGAGCCCACACTACAGTCTCTCCTGCAATGGAGATACTGGTGGCACGTCCCACCAGCACTCATACATTGGTTTTCTGAAAGTTAGAGAAACATAGTGTCTGCTGTCAGGTTGGCTGGTGATGGCCAAGAGGCTCCATGTTTTGGGTATAGACAGACAGGCTGTCTTTCTGTCTCACACACGTGTGTGTGTGCATGCACACAAGGCATAGCCTTATTTCCTGAGGAAACAAGACTGAAGAACAGGCAGTGCTGAGTTGTTGAAGGAATGCTGGAAAAGAGGTGAAGCATCTCCTGCTTAGAAACTCCACATTCCTTTTACAGTCATAAAAGCACTCTGGTGCTTAATCCTACTGATACTCACAGTGATATCACCAAGTGTGCTTCTCTTAAGATACACCTAGATGGTAACTATCTGCTGGCTCAAGCAGGAGTCATGTGTCCACTTTGCTGTGCACTGAAAGTATGTACCCTCCACTGCAGTGTTTTGTCATTTCTGGTGCACACCATCACCAGATAATCCTGTTGTCACCTTCAGGTGCGTGAGCGAGACCTACCCTTCGTGATGCACACGCTGGCTGCCGAGTTCACCATCCTCAGAGTAGTGAATGGGGAGACAGTGGCTGCCGATGACTTTGGGATAACAAATGGATTTGTCAAACCAAAACTAGGTAAGGACCAGCACAGGCCCAGCTTGCCAGTGATTTGGTCTCCCTGGGTGGGGTGGAAGTCCTGCCTCCTAGCTTCCTTCAACATTTGGGTGAATCCTGTAGTAAGATGATAATCTTACAAGCCTATCCCAGTACAACCAAGGATTTGAGTAGGTTCTTAACTTTCTGAGCAGTGCTGGTAAGTTCGGCTGAATTTTGGCCTTTTAATGCTAGTTGCTCTAGAGGAGACATGCCTTTTGTAGGACAGAAGGTTAAAGTATAGTTCACTGTAGTTGCAAAAATAATGTTGTCTGTAGCCCATATTTCCACATTTCAACATTCCAAAGGAAAATGGCTTCTCTAAAAGCTTGTTTTAAGTATTGTAGTGATAAACAGAGAAGATTGTTTTTCAACTTTCATACTTCAGTGCCAGTGAGGATCAAGGCCACAAGGAGTCAGGACTGTACAGGACCTTAGGATGTTTGCAGGCTAGAGGAACAAGCATCAAGCCAAAGGGCACAATCAGGAAAAGGAACAACTTACATACATATGCTTACCTACAGACACGTGTGTAATTTTTTGCCCATAACCAGCCAAAGCAGGGATCAGTTGTTATGAAATACCACTCACTTTCATCACTCAAGACCTAACAATCACCTTGTTTAAGAAAATGAGTCTTGAAGAAAAAAAAAGCATCAAGAAAGGGCACATTGAAACACATGTTGATAATGCACAGGTATGCAGTTTGCTGTGTTGCTCTGTTTACTAGTTCCATGTCTAAATGCTGGCTGCTTCTCAGCCACTGGCTGCAATGTATTAGACAAACTGCGGTGTGGCAGCTGGTTTTTAATTTTTTGAGATATTGTGGCAAAATAGGTCCCCAGAAATAAGGGAAAACAGGATGGACTGCCAACACCCACAGCTGGAGAAATGCCTTCCATAACCCTGCCTTTTAAATGGTGGAAGCCTGTATTTTTTTCCACTTTTCAGTTTCTCTTGGCACCTCCTTTAGCTTGCCCCTCATCTGATATGGATGCACCAAATGGCCTGAAAGCCCCTAGGAGCAGAGAGCTGGGCAGGGTATTCAAGGTAATAGCACCCTATACCTCAGGGAGACCAGCACAGCAGCAGGTTGTCCACAGGCCCCTCATTCCCTGAGAGCCAACAGGGCTTCAGCAATGAGGCATTGCCTTACAAATACTGTCAGCTTTCTCTGTGGCTGCTGCCAGTGCATGGATAACACGGCTGATGGGCCAGGAGCCTGCTGCAGATGTGGCTTCATAGTTGTCTGTGTCTGTGTGTCTCTTTCAGTTCAGAGGCCTGTCATTCATCCCCTTTCCAGTCCAAGTAATATGTTCTGCGTCACCAGCCTGGATCCAGATACCCTTCCCACTGTTGCTACACTCCTAATGGATGTCATGTTTTACTCCAATGGGTAGGTCCTGCAGGGAGATGGGCTTCCAGGAGAAGTGTGCCCAGAGTCTGGAGGCACAGATTCCCACTGCTCCTCTGGGGTGCCTGGGGATCTGCTGTGGCTTTGTGCTGCTCCAGTGCTCTGCACTGAGGGAGGAAGGTTTCACAGGCTCAAGAGGGTTGTCCTGACAGGTGGAAGCCAAACAGGTGATTGAGGGTGCCCAAAGACATCTGCTGGCTTTGGAAAACTGAGCATTTTCAGAGTGAAGGTGAGAGTAGCTGTGTGGTCAGTGTGCCGCGTATCCGCACAGGGCCGGAGCATGTACGGCTGGCTGGATTGCTACCCCTTGGTGCCTGTGGCTCCTGGCCCACAGCCTCTTGTGAGGGGACCTTGAGGCAGAGATGGAGAGTTTTGTCAGTTGTGGGGACTGGATGGTTTTCCACCTGCAAAAGGAAAAAAAATCAGTATAATATGACAGGACTCAGTGTCACTTCCCTAAGTCAGTGTATGAACATTTCTGGTTTCACTGGCTATATCTGCTTTAAAAACCTTTTTTTATGCTCTTCTAGCCACAGTTAATGTCGTTCTCTTCTGTTTCTTCAGAGTAAAAGACTCAGTGGTGGGCAACGAAGACTCGGGACATATTCGATTTTTCTCCTTTTCTCTCATTGAGGGTTACATCTCCCTGGTCATGGATGTCCAGACGCAGCAGAGGTGAGCTTTGGTCTTAGAGTAACCTGGACCTTAAAAAAAAGGGTTGTTCTCAAAGGAGCAGGAAGCAGCTTAGACTCCTCCATGTTAGTTATTTGTACCGTCCTTGTGTGGGTGTCATGGGCCTGTACACCCTGACACTTTTGTGAGTAAAACCTGGCATGTTAGTTCTTTGGAGAAATTTTGGACTTGTCTGTCCAAACCCTCAGTGAAATCACAAATCAATGTGATGTAGGGTTATCTCACTTTCAAAAGAGGAACACTGGAGCAAAGTGATTTTGGCATTTTTATTCTATTGTTCATTAGCTGTGCGTTTAAGAGCAAAACCCAAAAGGAAAACCTGGTGTAGGTGTTTGAAGTTTTCCTGCTAAAGGCCAAAATCAGGGTGGGGATGTCAGTGATGTGGTCCTCCTGCTTTGCTTCTACACATGGATGGGCTTGGTTCAGAGTCTTGTTATGATGATAATGTCCTGAGTCATCCCTGTGCAGTGGGAGCCCATGACTTTTTCATCTAGCAAGGAGGGAGTCAACTGGTGAGAAAACTTCCACCTCTGTGTGTGTGGGTCTCTGCTTCTGCAGCTCTGCAGCACAGGAGGCTCTGAGGTCTGGAGGCTAGAGAGGATGCTGTACACAGCAATGCTTAGATATGCTTTTGACATACAGTGCAGTTTGGGTTTGGTTCTTGGGGGCAAGTCTCCTGCCACAGCCACTTGTTTTTCAAATTAATAAATTGCCATCTTGAAAGTTTCTTTGACTTTACTGGAGTAAGCCTTTGTCTGTCTTCAAGAGGAGCCAGAGGGCTGGAGCTTCAGCCTGGGGTGTGGGAAACCTGGGGGGCCAATTCTTCTCTCTCACAGGCTGCCTGCTTGACCTTGGGCAAGTCTCTTAGCCTCCAGTCTCCTTTCCCCTGCTAAGAAATAAAGATCTCTGCAGTGGTAACAGGGACCTCCCCAGATGGTAGGGAACAAAGCACTTCTGGTGCTCAGACACAAAACCAGCGGTTACTGTTCACGTTCCTGAGAGCAGGTATGGAAACATATCCCATCCCTAGGTGTTTCCAAATGCAGCTCAAATCAAACCATCATAGTCTCAACGTTTGTAAAGCTGGGGCACAGCCTGTTGCTTAACATTTTTTTCCCATGCCTCTCTGGGTACCTATGCCCACCTCCAGCAGCAGATGCTGATTTGCCGTAGGACACCTGGAAGGTCAGGCAGGTGCATCTGCCCCATCTGCCTTGAGTTTTCCCGGTTTGCCTGAGCTACTGCCCCATTATAGTTGGCTTCAAACATCTCAAGGATGCAGGAAGAGCAGATCCCTCACAGGCAGAATCTGACACACTGCTGTGTTTTAATTGCTATGTTTGGTGTTCCTTTTTTTTTTACAGATTTCCTAATAATTTGTTGTTTACAAGTGCATCTGGTGAACTTTGGAAGATGGTGCGGATTGGTGGGCAGCCTCTTGGCTTTGGTAAGTAACATTTGGGGGATCAGTTGGTGTGCAGGCAGTCAGTCACCTCAGGGCCTTCAAGAGGTGTGGAAAAATCCATCTGGGGCTGATGCTTTTTAAGAGCCAGCAGTTTAACGTGACTTTGTGAGCTGAGATTTTCAAACAGAAGTCTGACTCTATTAAGTTTGACTTCTGAATGTACTCCTGAAAGTGCTACGTGCTCGACAGTTGCAGCTACATTGCATTCGTCCGCTGGACTTTAGAGGTGGCTGCAGCTGGGGCTCTGGTTAAAGAGAAAAACTGGACAAAAAGGTGGCATGGAAATGCATTGTAGATTACTGAAATCGGTGGTCAGAAAGCACTGTCATACTCCAGTGCAGTGTTTGGGTAATTCTGTGATTCTAGTAGACTTTTTATAGATAGATAGGGTTGGGTCTAGAGGATCTTTAAGGTCCACTCCAACCCCTTAATATTCTATGATGATTCTGTGGTGAAATTGGTGTGAAATCCTGTTTCAGGGGCTGTGGTGGGCTGCAGCCTAGGAACCATGTGTCCATGCTGACTAATGGGTCAGCATGTCCTCTTTCCGAGATGCAGGGCCAAGTGTTCAATAACAGAAAAATGGATGTTAAAGATACATGGGGCTGGGTTTGGTGCTTTCTTCTTGAACATCATTCATTGCCTTTGTTTGGACCTCTGTAAATCATTCCATTTCTAATGGTTTTGTGCCATTGGAGAATGTGTGTTTCTCTGTAGCAAAAGGAAGGTCATAAAACTAAATGTGCAATGTACCATTGTGACCCAAAAACTTGATTCTGTGAAAAAGAATACATTTTATTACAGAGATTCCTTCTGATTGGGGTTTGTGAAGACAAACTACTTCTTATGTAGGCATGGAGCTGGTGAGCCCTGAGACTTTTGCAAGCCCCTCCAGACAATGTTTGATTTTTTTATCTCCCCACAGATGAATGTGGAATTGTCGCTCAGATTTCTGAGCCTTTGGCCGCAGCCGACATCCCAGCCTACTACATCAGTACTTTTAAGTTTGATCACGCATTGGTGAGTATGAATACAGCTTCTTTGGAGTAGGGGAGATCTTTTCCCTGGGAGGAAACTCATGATGAGAATGTCACTTCTCATCTGGATAGCTTGTTGGAGTGCCTCTGCTCCAGTGTAGCCCAGCAAACTCCTATCTCCAGCCTCCTGGCTGTCATTGCCCTGGGTCAGAGGCTCCTGGACCAAGCCCAGCCCGACCCGAAGCAAAGCTTTGTCAGTGAATGTTCTCGAAAAAGGCTGGTCTCAGTCCTTAAGGACCTGCAGTGATGGAGACTTCACAACCTCCCTGAGCAGCCTCTTCCATCTGTATCTTTTGTTAGAAACAGTCACAAACCGCTTCCATTTGCTTCCAAAAATAGTTGTAGGCTCCAGGCTCTCAGGACAGTGCTATGACAACCCACCCTTAAGGAGAAGGTGCTTCCTTAGATGATTCCTTCCCCTTAAGGATGGGTCATCACAGGTGCCTTTGTGTGTAGGGAACTTTTTGGACAGTCTACCAGTAGCAGACCCCTGCCTTCATCTCTTGGTGCCTGCGTTGTCCTAACCTTTGCCTTCTGAGACCCATCTATTAGCTCTGCTGTCCCTGCATCTTCCTGGTGTTTGATAAACAAGCAATAATTGCCAGCATAGCAAGGGAAGGCGATTTTGATGCAGATAAGGTTGTTCCCGTGTTTGTTCTTATGAGTGCCCATAAGCAGTTGCAGCACAGTCATCAACATGAGGGTCTTGCTATCCTTGGAGAGTTCTCTTCTTTTTTTATACTGATGGATATTTTACTTTCCAGGCCTACCTCTGCTCTTCCTTTCACCAAAGAGGACACCCTCAAAAATGAGGAATTCCCCTAGAAAGGGAAAATTGCTATGCCTGTAGTCACAAACAGGATGGCATTTCTCTTGGAACCCATTTCCCTGGTCCTGAAGGAGAGAGTCAGCTGCTTAATGCTATTCATTTTTTTTCTTTAATGTGACCTTTATTGCATTATACTTCTCTTTCCATCACTTGCAAATTCACTGTTCAGGTCCTACCTTTGACCTGTAAAAGCTCTAGTGAGATCAAAGCAGATCTCACTAGATCAGGTTTGGGGTTTTTTTAATTACTTTGGTTTTTCACAGTTGGTGTGAACCCTTCGCAGCTGATAGGTCAGTGTGTAAAGAGTAAAAGTAAGTACTATTTCAGATAGCAAAGGTCAAAGTGTTATATATGTTTGTCTTATTTTTTTGAATATTAACTGTGCTGATAAGATAAGCTAATAAAACACCATTTAAAAATCAATACTGTTAGCTTTGCCTCACATTTCTGCCCATTGTGTGGCCCCAGGTACGCACTTTTTGTGCAGAGCACAAGGTGCAGAGTGCTTCTAATTGTCAAGCCATATCTGGAGAGCTCAGCCCTGTCAGTTAAAATAGATATTTAGCTGAAAACTTGTGCCATACAATTGAGATGACTGCAGGCAGCTCCACCTTCTAAGAGTGCCTCATCCTGCTGCCTCCAGGCCTCACAGATGCTGCCTCCAAGCAGCTGGCAGGGTGTTTTGGGGGCCATGCAGGTCTGCAGGTCTTCCTTACTTAAAGCAGTATTTTTGTGTTTTTCTTTGCTACTTGCTGCTTTCTTTATGTACAGTTTTAAAAGCCTTTTCACCTGGAGAGTGCTGTTCTAGTTGTCAAAACCTTCTATCCTTTGGAAGGTGCATTTCAAGCCCTGTTTTGCCTGACTTTGCTCCAGGTGTGCTGGCTGGGCTGGATGCTTGTTGGCTCTAGGGTGGTTTTGTTGGCCAAGACCCTGACCTAGATTTTGTCATGTTTTCCCTAACCTTGCTACCCAGATACCTTGGCTTATAGTGACATTTCTCAAGGTCTAAGTGTATCTTGAACCCTTTCTCTAAATTCTCCCTTTCTTTAATTAAGGAAGCTCAGTACCTCAGTTGTCAACAATTTAGAGCACTGTATAAAAAGCTTTTTGTTCCCTTTGATCTGATCTTTTTTCTCCTGTGCATCTTAAGGTGGCTTTTGTTGCTTAATTTTTATTTGTCCTGGGCAGACTTCCTGCCATGCTCTAGCTGTAGATGTTTGCCCTGGTAATCAGGACGTGCTTGAGACGAAATCCCTTTGGGAGACAATGTTGAGATGGGAACCTCCAGGTCTCTGGCATGTCACCTGGGTCATGTTAGGTCAGGCTGGAGAGAGCCACAGTTACCAGCTCCCTCTAGAGAGAGCAAGGAATAAGAGTTGCCTTTTCGGATACTCTGCTCTTGCTGCCTCGTGTTCACGGGTATCTTTCTCTCCTTCACCAGCATTTTGCTTCTGAAGAGGCTGGAGCTGTGTCTGGGATGTAATTTGGAGCTTTGCTTCTTCCTTCGTGGTTGTTGCTTTGATCTGCACACTCCCTGAGGAGTGAACACAGTGCACCGGCTGCCTTGGGACAGGGGTCATTTCCAAGGGGCAGGGAGGGGGAGGACTCCTCCACTGGTGGCAAACTAGGATGGGTCCTACAAAGCAAAATTGTTTGCGCATCTGTCCTGGAGAAAACCCTGCCAAAACATTTTTGGGGTGATTGATACCATTTCTGTGCCACTAAGGGGTTCAGGCATTTTGCACGGAATGAAGGACCACTGTGTTTCATGCAGGAGATGGGTCTGTGCAGGTCAAAGGCAGCTGGCCAGAGCTGGCCAGTGCTGCTTCCTCCTGCCTCTGTCCAGTGCTGATGAAGCTTACGGAGAGACCCATACCACTGAGCATCGCTGGGGCTGACTAGAGGAGCGTGCTTTAAAAATTGACTCCTATGCCTTTTCTCATTGTGTTATGTAGAGGAAAAAAGTCAAACAGCTTCTTCCACTGCAGTGTTCGGTGTACTGGGAAAAATTGTGAAGGGGAGGCAGTGGAGAGTCCTGTCTCAAAGTTTTTTTCCCTATAGTAGATGTTTCCTCAGGTTTTCCTTCTAAACCAGAAGAGTTTGCTGTATGCTTGTTTTAAGATTATTTTCTTCCTTTCCAAAGGACTTTTGTTCGTTCACACATCATCAGAGCTGACTGCTGTTATTCCATCTTTCTATTGGAAAATTGAATGTTTTTCTTGTTATTTCTCATGGGTTTTTTCCTCAGTTTTGTTAAAAGCCTTGCAGAAAGACACAGTCCGGTTGTATTTCCACTGTCTGAGCTCTTGAGAGTGTCCAGTGAATTCAGGTATTGTACTCCTGGCCTTAAATACCTCGTAGAGGAAAGAGTTCCTTCTTCAATTTACTTGACGTAAATTATTTTGGCTTCTTGCAGCAACTTACAGATAATTTCTTTTTCCCTCAGTCCTCTTTCCACTTTTCAAGGACTGCCTGTTCCCTGGACAGTGTCTTGGAGTTTATGTAGTGGTCACACACACTTCTTCTGTCAGATATAACTTTACTTGTGATATTCTTTTCTACTGATGACAGTTGCTCTGAGGTCTTTCGCATCTTCTGTTACAAGCGGTTTTTCTTGCAGTAAGTGTGAAAATACGCCCACTAATAATACAGACTTCTATGGTTAAGTCTCCTCACAAGACTGGATAAGAAAGCACAGATGCACCACAAGCAGACTGGTAGCTCTCCTCCTCTTTTGATGGGCATGTTCTCCTCTCACCCACCATGGTCTTCCCATCCACACTTTCAGGTCCCAAACCTGAGTCTCAGGTGCCCCTGAGAGCCTCATGGAGCCCTTAGGCAGCCACATAAATCCATCAGCTTGGGCACTGTGCACGAGTGAGCTCCTGGCATACAAGTGCTTCACCAACAAAAGGGAGGGAAAGGAGGGGAGAGGAAGAGGAGAGAGAAACCCCAAAATAGTTGCCTCCCCACCAGCACCCACCCTACGACAGCAAACCGTCTGGATCTCGCTTACAGTGTTTGCTCCGGGGGTACCATGGGTGAACAGGGCTGTCCTTGTACATAGAGCCCTTTCTCAGTGGAGTTCAGGTGTCAGCAAAAAACAGCAAAGTATCTGCCTCCTTGGGACTGGTCTGGCTTTGTCTCCTGCCTCTCTTTTCCTTGTCATCCCTTTTGCTGGAACATGACCTTTCTCTTTGTTTTCTTGCAGGTACCTGAAGAAAATATAAATGGTGTGGTCAATGCACTCCAAGTCAGTCAAGCTGAAAAGCATTAGAAATCTTCTAAGCTGGTTCCAGATGCTTTTTATTATTATAATAATTATTATTATAATTATTATTATTCTTTTTTTCTCACAGTATTTCTTGAAAAATCTGATTACAGAGAGTGACATGAAAAGAGACTGTGGAAAGTTGAGCAGAAACAGCTCCTTTGGTTTAATTATTATTATTGTTGTTATTGTTACTGTTATTTTATTAAATTTATGAATGAGGGGCAGGAGGAAAGGGAATTCATATGGTTTCCTGATATTCAGCTCCGAGGTGAAGTGTACCCTGGCTGTGCTCTCGGTGTGGAAGGAGCTGCCTGGGGACACCTGTTGGCAGCAGGGATGGCTGTGGGCTTGCTGCCGAGAGCAGCGGCGTGGGCCAAGGGCACATGGACAGGCTGCTGGCTCAGAAAGCCCTGAAAACCAGGAACAGAATGAAATACGGAATTAAACAGAAAAAAAGTCACATAGTGCTGGCTTGTCTCCTCGCACCAGACTTCCTGAGGACTGTCCTTCGTTGCCTGTGTTGAGATAGGATGCAAAGGGTTCCGTTTCCCCTGACAGAAGAGTTTGGCGTTGGAAAAAGGGAAAATATCCAGTTGTTTGACATTTCCCCTTTTTCTTTCTCCCTGCAGTGAAAGCCTGGCTGCTCTGAGAAAGCCTGGGCAGGGGGAGCTCAGCTCTGGCCAGCTCCTGGCAGGTGGTGTCACCCAGACTTGTGTCGGCATTGAAACTTAGCCCGTTTTGGTCAGTATTTTCCAGTCACTCTCTCACTGCTCCCAGTATTCTCCTGCCATGTCCCCTGCTCCAGGACAGCTGTTGTCCCCTTACCCCACATCAGAGCCTTCCCCCAGCCCTTGTGCCCCAGGGCCAGCAAGGGGCCTCTTTTCTCCTGTCCCCTCAGGCTTTTTCCCATCCACTGTACACACATGGGGAAATAAAGTATATTGCCCAGGGTCCCTGGCTAGGGTAGCTGCTCTTGCATATCCCAGGCCACCTTGGCCAAGAGTCAGAGCAGGTTGTCCCTGCCAGGGCCAAGAGGGTGCCTGAGTCTTGTGGACACCCTCCTGCGGTTTTTCATCAGCTTCTCCATCACACAGGTGGAAATTGCTGCTGGTTGGGGAAAGTAGAACAGTGCTGAAAATGCATAAAACCTGCTAGCGTCGGGTCCTGTCACAGGAGGATGATGGGGCTTTTCCCGTGGGGCAGCAGTAGTGTGTTTGCTTCTGGCTTGTACGACAGCCGAGGGCCAGCAGCAGCCAGGCATCAAGGCCCATAGTGGTGCCTGTGTCCAGGTTGTGGCCATGGCTGCTGCCAGCACTGTGGAGGACAGCAGGGACCAGTGCCAGGAGAAAAGTATTGCCCAAGACAGGGGTGCCAGCAGTCTGCCCCACGTGTGACCGTGCAGCAAGGGGTGGTGAAAGGAGAAGCTGTCTGCAGAGCACCTTGCTTTTGTGGTTAGCAGCCCCAGTGTATCTCGTGTTTCTTGACTTCTTCCACTTCAGTCTTGGCATAAAGAAATTGCAGATCTTGCCATTTTCCTGAGGGCTTTCCAGCCATGCTTCAGAGACCTGCCTCTAGCAGGATTTTCCTGAGGCTGTGCCATATACAGCTGTGAGCCAGGGTTTTGCATTAATCTGGAGGCAGTAAGCAGGCACCTGGGATCATGCCACGGGCATGGTTTGTACCGGTGTGTAGGACATGCAAACACACACACAGACACAGTTTGCTGATTAGTTCTGCATTCACAGAGGGAGGCAAAGCAGTTATGGTTTCTGATGCTGCTGGATTCAAACATTGAGTTTCAAATCTGATTTTTCACCAGTGGGATGTTGTGTGGCATCTAGACAAGGAGTCAGAGCATCCATGGGAAAAAGCGTGGATGACTTTCCTTGGTTGGCCCTACTGGAGCATCCCTGCTGAGGAACGCTGAGGCACTATTCAGTGCTTTACCAAACAGGATGTTTTGCTGTTCCTTTACATGGGTTTTCAGAATTGTCCTATGATATGTTTATATTCACTCCAGATTTCTGGACTAAAGGTTTATTCAGGTGGCACTGTGCATCTCTGGATGTTTGGAAAGATGCTTTGGTCTTCTGCTGCAAGGACACAGGCACAGGCTGCATGGTGCAGTGTTGAAAACACTCGGAGATGTTTGCTGTGACTCTGCCCACTGTTGTGGGCACTGAGCTGGGCTGGGGTGGGCAGCAAGGCCAGCAGTTGCTTTTCACCCCATATATTGTCAGAGGGTTACTCCTTGGGATGGCAGGTTGGTGGCGTGGCGGGGGGTGGCAGAGTGTTGAGTTGCTGTACAGGTACTGAGTTGCCAACCACGGTTTCTGGTCAGCTGAGCTGAGCCTGAGTTTTCTCTGTGTGCATGGATGGTGCCACCATGACAGAGTCACCAGGAGAGGGTCTTCTTTCTGCTCTGGGGTTTTGTCAACCTTTGGGAAATACCAGTTTCAGCACCAGAGAGTACAGTGTGTTGCTCTGCACATGCCAGTGCTGCTTCCAAAGGACTGCAACATGGAAAGGAAGGAATAAACTTGAAACAAGCAACAACTTTACTGAGCCTTAAATGAAAGCAAAAAAAATTGGTTTAAATTTTCTAACATTGCACTCAGGCTATTTTAGAGGCTGATTTTTTTAATTTAAATTTTTTTCCCGAGGGAGTCAGCCTTATATTTGTGAAATCTCTAGAAGGCTTTGTGGTATTTCAAACCTTCCAAAAGAAGGTTGATGTCCCGACATGGGAAAATTGGCCGGAAAATTTCACGGGATGCAAAATGCCATTGAGGGACTCTGATGCTGCCACCACCCTTGGCTTCACCTTTTTATTTCCTTTTGTGGTTTTGTCCTGACATCCATGGAGATTGTTTCAGACAACTTTAGTGTTCCCTTCATATTTTTGCTGGTGGGAACTGAGATACTCCAAGTGTGGCCAGAATTGCTAGACCCTTGTCCCTGTACCCAGCCTGAAGTCAGGATCAATGCAAGCTTGCACAGCACTGCTGCTTGTGAGACCTACACTGCAGAGAGGGGTCTGTAGGGGCTGTGTTAAAATTTTTTGTAGTAATAATACCACCACAATATTAACACCACAGTGCTTAGTGAACCCAAAGTAGGGGGCTCTTAAAGCTGCTCCACAGCTCCCACTCTTTCAGCACCCAGCCTTTGGGGTGGGAAAAAAATTGAAGAGTCTTTTCCTTTTTTTAAAATGCCTTATGATAATACATCTGAGTATCCCTGACGTTATGCTGTTCAGTACTGTGTGGAGAAAGGAGGAACATGCCTCCGTGGCACGCCCTTGGGCTGGGTTACCTGTCACTGCCAGTGCTGCCCTCAGCATCCCTGCTCAGCTCTCTGGGCAGTTCCACCTGGCCATGGCTGCTGCTAATGAGGGATTGCCTCAGTGCTGCAGGCCGCTCTCCGTGCCCTCTCTCCTTTCTTTGCACAAAAATTCACCAAGCAGCAAAATGCAGAAGTGTTTCCAGTCCTGCAGAAAGGGGTAGGCAGGGGAGGAGATCGTGGCCCTCGTGCACCCTCCATCTTTCTCCAGGGCATTTGTTTTCTTAGAAGCCTCAAGCTTCCCAAGTTGTGTGTGTTATTCAATAGGGTTTTGTCTTTTTCCCTCAACCCAATTAGAATTTGACTACAAATTCCTTTCTACTGAGCAAGTGTGTGCATATGTTCATCTTAATGTATAGTGTTACCATTGAAATCCTTAGTGTGTCTCTATTGCACACCTATAAATACCCATGTTTGTGTCTGTATCCTGTACCTGGTGTGGGCACTCAAGCAATACAGGTTCACACACATATGAAATGTGAGTATATGTGTGTATGCTCTGGGCACACATTCTGTGTGTGTCTATGCAGTGAGTATTGTATACACACATTCATTCATCATATATTTTTAATTCAAGTAATGGGCAATATGAATATTCCACTCTTGCTTTTTCTCTACACATGTTTAGTGAAGAGCAGCAGTGGAGTTGACCTGGAGCAAAGCTGGGGCTCCTCTGCTTGCTGGGAGCAGCATTGGATTTTCGTCCCTGCTTCAGAAAATTATATTCCTCTCCAGTTTGGTGCCTCAAGCACAGAGACTGTAGGAAATTCACTCCTTTTTCTTTCTATATGTTTTGGTTACTGCTCTTAATTGCCTCAGCCTAAGTAGGGCTGGTCTGTTTGCACAGTGCCTGCCCAGACCCTAGCTGGAGGTTTCCAGTGGGGCTTCCAGCTCCTGCAGGCACAGAGCACAGTGCCAGTGCTGCCTGCCTTCCCCCAGGCAAGCATGGCCTGTATCAGCCTCTCTCATGGGGAGGCCTTAGTGCAAATACTTGGTTTTGCTGGAGCACAGAGATGGTGGCACCTGCAGTGGGTAACATAAGTATTAATTACAATGACAACGTAAGTTAATAAGTATTAATTAATGACAATGCCATTTATAAAGCATACTCATCATACAGATGTTATACTGCTGCTTTGAAATGTGTTTTAAACTCCAAGCTCTCTGTTACCATTCCCAGGGCACAGGCAGGGAATGCTACTGGTCAGAGAGGAATCAATCCTCCTCTCTCTCAAAAACCTTGTTGGTGTCAGGTCTTGCTGTGGGGTAGCACGTGACACTGAGCAGGGATTTACTTTTTAAGACTTGCCATGCAGAGTTGGGTGTGGGGACTTTTAGGACTGACACTTGAAGGATTGCTGGGAGATCCTGATTGCTTTAGCCAATCAAAGCATCCAACAGAAGTGTATCAGGTTTTATTTTTCTGAAGCATAATGTTTTGTCCTGCTGGCACTGGGAGGAAATAAGGCAGTGTGGCATAAGGGAGTGTGTGGCAGAGGAGGTTGCTCAGACTCCAGCACAGCTCCCTGAGTACCCAGTTGTTTCCCTGGTGCTCTTGATGCTCTCTGGCATGTGTAGAACCCCGAGAGAGGCGAGGTAAGGCAGGGAGCAGCTCTGCTCAGAGCTCTGCCATTGCACTACATTTGCAGGATTTGCTGTCCTCAGGCTCCTGACACATTCCCCCACCGGCTGCCCCTCAAGTCTCACAGTGTGTCTGTGAGGTGAGGGTTTAGTAGTGTGACTCTTGACATCCAGTGAAGGTTGGGAAGCTGTCTGGGACATTAAAGGCTGAATTGCATGTGCCTGATCAGAGCCTGGCTCTGAGAAGCAGTCTCCCATCTTTTCTCAGCTCTGCTATACAAAGCTTGAATTTTTTTCTTACAAAGGGGGCCCTCCCTGGTGTGAGCTGATGTTGCCGTGACTGCCTGGCTGCAGAAGGGCCAGGGCTTCAGGCCATGCTGACCTGCAGCAGCCGTGGGGTCAGCCCAAGGCTCCTCTATTCCAGAAGGCATCTGGGTCTGACTTGGCATTGTCCCACACACCCATGCTGTGGCAGTGCAGGGTCTGCAGAGATCCCTCGTAGTGACAGGCGTGGGAAAGGTAGGGCAAAAGCAGGGATAGGTGGAGTGCTGAGTGATGCAAAAGAATTAATATGTTCTTTTTAGTTGTGTACATATGAATATATCGAAGTTTTGCTCGTTGTTGTGAACACAAAAGCATTTTCATTCTTCTTTTTGATTCAGACAGATCACCCCTCCCTGCCCAGCCTCCATGCTCAGCCCAGTATCCCAGGGGATGCATTTGTCCCAGTCACACCATCCCACCAAGGGTGGGTAGCATGACCCCTCCAAACCCCCGGTACTTAGAAAATCTTTTGATGCTTAGCCTCTCCATTGGGGAAGGCCCCCTAGAATCACCGTGTGTTTTGATGTAATGGTGGTATCAGGTACTGTGGCCAGAGGGGTTAGTCCTATCCTTGTGGTTTTCCCCATCCATATACCCACACAACTGTTCAAGAGCACCAGGTTGTCCAAACTCCTTAATTTAGAGGTCAGCAACTTGAATAGGAGGTGCTGGGTCCTGCGTTGGCACAGTCAGTGTTCATTGAGCACAAGTGTTCCCGTCAGCACTGGGTAATTGGTATTTTCTGATAATAACAAGGGAGAAATTCTTTGTTTGGCCTCAGGCTGAGCATTGCTGCTAATTGCTGAGAGAAGGTGTCCCCCAGCAGCATTCAGTTAAGGACAAGAAGTCATTTTCTGCTGAGGATTTCTTCTCTCTGTTACTTTGACTGTTGTGGACATCTCCAGTAAGCAGCTTAAAGCGTATAACTTACCAGTTCCAGAGCTGCCTGCAAACGTAGGATTGGATTAAACTTTTATATCTGCAGGAGAGTAAAACCCAGTAATCCTTTGCCAAATAGTATTTACATGTTGTAGCATGCACTGGGGTGTGTTAACATTGGCTGAAATGTGCAAACCTGCTTCCAGATTTCCATACCTTCTCCCTGTGAGCGCATCTGTCTGTCTTGTCTGTCTGTACCCTGCCACATGTCAGGGGCCAGCAATATCCCTCAGGCATCCTGGCAGCACTGAACCAGTACAGAAACAGTCTGCACATCCTCAGCAAGGCTGTGGGACCTTCCCAGGGTACCCAGAAGGGAAACACTTGAGTTACTCTGCCATCCTTGGCCTCCTTCTTTATTTAATCCTCGTGAAGCATCCTGGGTTGAACTACCAGCTCCAGTTAGCAAAGGTGAAGGAAAGAACAGGGTTCTGCAGTGTGAGACGTGCACTGAAGGCTGATCAGCAAATCCTGGCTGCAGCAGTAATAGCCTCTGCAGACGCTCTGGTGAGCACAAAGCAATGCACAGCCCCTGCTGTATGAGGGGGAAATGGATGAAGTATGTATCAAAGTACATTCTCAAGGTAAGAATTTTAGGGTTCTATACCTCTTTGGAACATATATAAGCTAAGATCCTTTCTTGGTCTCTCTAGACAGCACTGGTCATATCAGTTTCACAGCCTGGGAATGAATGTTACCTTGTTATGGCAGATTACATGGAGTAGCTTCCCCCTGCTCCGTAATTCTCTTGCAGCCATGACCTGTGCTTTTGCGTGCCCCAAGTTTGCAAAGGGCTTGGCCACAAAGGAACACAAACCCCTGGCATCTCCTCCCAGCTAAGAGTGCATAAGTTTTGCAGCCAAGGTGCAAGGAGTGGTAGAGGGCAGGCAGGCACACACCTCCTCCCTTGCCTGCAGAGCTCCAGTATGGCCACGGCCAGCCCGTCCCAGCACCGTCCCAGCTGCGCAGAGCAGCAGAGTTGCAGAACAGCTGGTTAATGCCCTGGGCTCCCTTGGGGTTTTGTTTTCATCCGTTTTTAACTTTCTGCAACATTCTGTAAATGAAATGTGGGTGGATTTTGGAGCAGACATGGACAGAGATGCCCATCAGGCATCTGGCAGGATTGAAATTTTGAAATATGTGTGAGAGCAGAGCTGGAGCATGTCGCTCCCCCTCTGTCCAGCTCTGCCCTCTGCCTGTACCATAGGAGAGCTGACCAGGTGCCCTGTCCCTCTCTAGGCAGACCCAGTGGTTTTACTGGGGTCCTTCCAACCCTAAAAGATTATGCTAAAAATAGGGCTCCTTTCATCCTTCGTTTTGGGGGGACTGGTTGCTTCTTCCCTCCTTGTGTGGCTGTGGCAGAGGCAGCATCTGTTGCACAGCACCTTTGGGAAGATGCCACAGGAGGCTGCTGTTTAGAGCCCCCCTGCTCTGGCTGGCTTTCTGCTTCTATTTCAGCATCCTGAGGATTTAAACCAGCTTTCTGCAGTTACAGTAATAAGCTTATTTTTTTATTCCCAAAGGATTCCTACTTGCTGTTTTTGTAACTTGAAAAACATTTACAGGTACCCGATTCCCTGGTCCTTGTGGGAATGCTGCTTGAAGCACACACTTGCCAGGTTGGCTGCTGTAAGCATTACAGCTCCTTTGGGCCCCAAAAGAGGAGTTCAGCCCCATTTGCCTGCTGAAACGCTGAAGCAGCACCAGGCTCAGGCTAGCAGGATGCTGCTCTGGGCCAGGTCACAGGGGAGTGACAGCCCCAGTAAACAGAGCACCCTCATTGTCTGTGTCCTTGCTGCCTGCACAGTCATTCCCATCAGCTGGAAGTGAATGCAAAGGGAATTTCCCTTCTGCTGAAGAAAAGCGACAGTCTCCTCTGTGGATTTGTGGTCGGTGGCAAAAGCAAAGGAGTGTATGCCATGTGAGACATTGAAGGAAGGAGCCAAGGGTTCCTGTATGTAGAGCAAAGGAGAAAAAATCAGCAGCCTTTGTTGTAGCTGTTTCTTGCAATATTTTCTAATGCCAGGCGTGGGATGGGGTTGAATTTTTGAGATCACTGATGTTACCTAAAGAGCTGCTGGTGCTGTTACAACTGTGGGAGCTGCAGACCTGGCAGTGTTGCCTCCAGGCAGGACCAACCTGCACAGAGCACAGGACCCTCCCCACCACGGCTCAGCCCTGGGGCATGGGATGTTCCCCTGCAGCAGTAAGTGTAGACAGCCTATTGAACCAGGCCTGCTCTTGAAGAAATTCCAGAGCTTCAACGTTTTCTTCCTGGGAGCAAACCTTTGTTTTTCCTAGCATTGTGTGTTAGTGGGTTGGTGCTGATGCTGCAGGTTCAGACTACAAAGGTGGCTCTGCAGGAGGAGGAGCACCCCATTTCTCCTTCAACCATTAAGAACTGTCTGGTCCACCTCGATGACCTCAGCCATTTTTTTAGTTGTATCATAGAATTAAAAATGAGACATGCCCTCACTCTCCCCCAAACCCACCTACCGGGGTTCCTGCCAGTCCCATGTCTCAGTGCTTACTTCCTCCAGGTTTTTATTTGTTCTCCAGTTGTTCTCCAGTGATACTGTGGCAGAACATCAGCATCCCAGAGCAGACTTTTCTAGGTGCTTCTGGCTGTGCTGAATCTATGGCTGCCCTTGCTTCTCACCCAAAATTCTCCTGCAACTGCTGCTAAAAATAATCCTACCAATCCAATGGCTGTTGATAGTAGGAGTGTGAGAACTGCATCCAAGTGCCATTAGTGCCCAGTTTAGTGCCTGGAAATGCACAGGGTAGTGACTCTACCCTGCCTCTTTCCAGCCCAGGACTGTGGTGTCACAGCCAGCGGGATTGTGTCCCCTGTCCCTGCTGCCTGTGGCTGTGCATTCTGTTATCCGTCCCCTGTGTGTGGGCTCCAGGCTTGGCTCTGGGGCTTGTGAGACATGAAGTTGAGCAGGGTGTTCATTTTAGCACAGTGGCAGCCATGTTCTCTGGCAGTGCATCCTCCTCCACACTGCCTTTGCAGCAGCTGGGGGTGGCAGTGACAGAGAGGGGATACCTGTCCTGTGGACCCAAGTACTAGGACAACCATGGCTCTTGGGACAGGCAGAAGAGGAGGCTGCTGGACAGTAACTCATGGTAGGATGCAGCTTCAGAAGCTCTGTTTCAGCCTTTGGAAGAGCCTGTCTCGTTCCCTTACTGTTAACTCCTTACAGAGCCCATTCTCCCCTTGTTGTCATTAGAGGGGGGATGATCACCCCAATTTGCTTGCCATGTTCACCTGCTCCCACCACCGAGCCATGCCAGCAGGTCCTGTGGCTGCTGGGATTTGGATCTTGGTGCCAACACTGCCCAGGGAGCATCTGCAGCCCCACGTTGGAATGAGTCTGGCTGTGGCTGCACAGCACGGCCCTGGCTCACACTGGTTGTCTCCTGCTCTTTGGGCACCAGAGGGCAGGCAGAGGGGTTAGTTCGGAGAGAGCATTGCACAGAGGGACGAGGAGCCTCACTGTCCTCATCAGTGCTTAGGGCAGATTTTTAGTTTGGTTCCCCACGGGGTCACAGTGCAGGGTTACAGCCCCACTGCACCACACAAGTTCAGGGCTTGTTACGAGGGGTCAACCCTTCTAGGGCCATAGTGCAGCACCACTTTTTTTAGTGCCTCAAGTGGCTTGAACAAGATTGGGCATTTATCTCTTTCTCCCCTTTGTGTGGACTCAAAAAAGAGCCCAGATTCCCTCCAGATACCTAGAATGGCCACAGCATTAACCCAGATTTCTAGAACTGCCAGGAGAGCAGAGATGCTCCTGGTACAAAAGCTGCCCAGCTTGCATCAGGGTCTGTCTGTGTTCCCTGGCTGATTAGAACAGCTGTGCTGGGCAGCCTGGGGAGGAAACACAAATCTTCAGGACTTTTGCTCTGTAAGTGAAATACCACTTTTGGCCTCAGACACACCAAACAGGCCGAAGTGACCAAACTCTTGCAGCCTCTCCTCCCTGCTCACCTCTCAGAAAATCCACGCAGCCTCCCACTGGGGAGGGTGGAAAAAAGATGTGTATTTATTTCCCTTTAATTACCAGGTCTGATGCAAACAGACAGGGTGGGGAATCCTCCCAGTGCAGGGGCCTTTGGTACACCACCTGCTCTGGGCTGCAGCCAGGGAAAGGCTGCTTGCACCTGCCATGTGGGCAGTGCTTGTGGGCTCAGTGGGGCCAGGCACTGCACGTGTGGGTGGGCAGCAGCTCCTGCAAGCTTGGGGGTACAAGGCACAGGGAAGCCTGAATGCATCAGCTGCCTTCGTGGCCTCTGCACGAGGGGGGATGTTACACCACCAGGCACAGGGAGTGGTGGCAGCAGCTTGGGATCATGTGCTGGACATGGTTGGAGCTGAGAAGTGGGCTGCTTTGCTTTCCCAGCAAGTGCCCACGCTGCTTTTCTTTGCTGGTCTTACGCTGAAAAGCTGAGATTTATGTACTGTATGAAAAAAAACCAGAAAAAAAAAAAATCCTAATGTTCCAAAATAAATCACAGTATATTTTGTACTTTGTAAAGTAATTAAACCGAAAAAGAATAAAAAGTGAAACTTATGCTGTCTGCTTTTGTACTGATCAAACTGAAAATAAAGCAGAGCTTGGCACTGTCTGTAAGATGTAACTCTCATTTCTTTCACCTACAGCCGTGTTGAGTGTCACTCACACACACGCACCAATTATGAAGGCCAGCAGACATCCCAGAGGCTCTCTGGTGTCCAGGTCCTGTCACTGAGTGTACTGTACCCCTACAGATGGTACCACCACAATCTCCATCCTCCAGCTGTTTTCTGGGAACCACCAAACCTGCCCTATCCTCTTCCCTTAAAATAAGAGGTCAGTGGGATGCTGCTAGTGTATTTGCCAGACTTAGGTTTACCTGCTCACTGCAGAGTGCAAGATGCTCATGAGTCTGGACAGCTCCTGCAGAGATCCTGGCAGGGCACTCCCAGAGCCCTGTACCCCAGCAGTGCCAGGGAAGCAAACTCAGCCTCCTCATGGGCTATTTTAGGGCAGTCACTGTGGGTCCTGAGTCTCAATCAGCAGCGTGGTTGCACAGCACCATTGCCACATGGTCTGCAAGAAAAAGCTGATCAACCTGTCTGAAGTGTGCAAGAAAAACAGTGAAATCAGACATATCATCACCCTATTACAGTTTTAACCATTTATAGTGGATGTTTAAAGGGAAGCAGCCCATCTACATAAACTATAGTCAAGAAAAGCATCTCCTTTTTATGTAGTGTAATCCATTGTTTACTCTCGTGCTCAAGTGTTAAAATGTTCATGTAAGAAATTACTGCAGTATTGTTAATCTGGAATGCAGCCTTAATGCAGAGTGCTGCCTCAAGGGTTTAATCCAGTAAAACAAAAACCCAAATAAATCAACTCAGACACAATCTCAGAACTGCCTGCAACTCCCCACAAAAGCAAATGGCATCTTAAGGTAAGTAACAGGATGGAGGCTGTTAAACTGGTGCCCAGACCCCGAAGACGCTGATGCCTTTTCACACATGTATTTTTCTCACCTCACCTGCCCAGGCTCACACCTTTGAGCAGGAGGTGCTGGGGCACTGGAGGGAGATGGGGGGAGACTCCAGCCCCTTGCAAAAAACGCTACAAAGATATATTTTTATGAGTCATGATGAAGCATGGTGAAGAAATGTTGTTTCAGGAGTATTTTGAATGCTGAAGGCTAATTACTAGTTCTCTGACTCATCTGTTTTTGAAGGACCATGTAGAGAAAAGTCTGTTGTAATGCAGCAAGTGCCTAAGACAATCTTTGTCTTACAGGCGTTAATGTGTTTTATCCCCAGTGCGGCAGTCTGCTGACAGATGAGACCAGCCTTGCTGCGTGGGGGCTGCAGGGCAGCCCAGGGGCCATGCTGGATTCAGCTCTGCAGCAAGGAATTGCCAGGATCCCTTGGCATGGTGGGCTGTGGAGGCCTGAACTTGTACAGGTGCACTTGGGCCTGAATCTCTCACCCATCCCTCCTGCAGCTCCTCCAGTCCTCAGCCGCTGTGGCAACCCTGCTCGGCCGCTGCAGTGCTTGGAGCTGTTCATGCACAGGGTTCTGCACCAGGGGACTGGCCTGAAGCCCTTTTGGGCTATTTTAAGCCAAACATGCTGGCGCAGTGCTGATCTGAGGGCAAATCACTTGTGTAATCAATGCCAAATCAAGTAGGTTATTCTAGTTCTAATCTGAGCTGCTCCCCATGTGCATCCTTGGCCCAAACACTCCCTCACTGCAGGTATATTTAGGGATGCTGGTATATTTTTGGGCTGTCTACTTTGCCATACTTTGAAGGACAAAATGATGCAAATTGCTTTGCAGTTCACAACAGTAGTGACCTGAAGCTACCCCAGCACGGCTGGGCTCCTGTATGGCCCTGGTCCTGCAGGAGGAGCATAACCACACAGGTTGGATCTGCCTTCAACAGGCAAGGGGTGTGGTGGGGAATAGGGTATTTCCATTTTCTGAGCCAAGACAGCCCATCAGCAACAGCAGGAGTAGCTCTCTAAGAACTGTATTTCAGAGGGAAAAAACTGCTGCACAGCAGCAGCCAAAAGAAAGGAGTAAGAATCTGTGACAGACAACCATGTAGATACAAAGGTCAGCAGAGGAGATGAAGGAGGTAGAAAAGTCAGGAATAGGACTGAGCCTGGGAAGAAGGGAGAGGTGTGGGAAAGGCACTGTTAGACTTCTAATTAGACATACTAATTCCTCATTACCCTGCTCTGTTTCATTGATAATTTCATTCAATAATTTCCCCAACGTGAGTCTGCTGTGCCCATGATGGTAACAGGTAATGCCCTGCCCTTGTTCCAACCCATATGCTTTCTTTCAGATTCTCTCTCCCTGTCCTATTGATGGGGGAGGGATGACAGAGCAGGTTGGGGGGCACCTGGCTAAGGTCAAAATGCTCCCCCCACACTGTAACCAAAACATGGGTAAGTGCTGGTGCTTGCCAGACTGCCCTCACTGCCACTAACCTTGTTCCCACCAAGCAATGTCTGAGAATGCCCACAACCACTATAATGGAGGCACAAACACCCTGCCCGCATTAAGCCATATAACACTTCTATTTAAGGCTGAAGACCTCACTGGCATCTCATTAACACACAGAATTTGCAATTTATTGCACAGCAAGAATGCAGCACAAAGACTCAACCCAGCTCTTCAGAAAGCCCAGCCCCAAGGTACATTGGGAAACAGCTGTGAATGAGAGCAACTGAGAGCCCAGCACTAATCAGCCCAACTCAACAGCAACATCCATGAAAGGAATTGTTTGCAGCACCTTTCTTACCAGAGTTTTTGTTCTCCATTAAACCAGAGGAGATTTGAGAAGCCTCTTCAAGTTGAAAGGGCATAGCTACTCCCATGAGGCCAAGAAGACATGCTTGGGCACCACAAGTTGCCCAAGTCGCATGTAGAATCAGGTATAAATTAAAGCCAACCAAATGGGAGTTCAGAGCAGTGAAGGTCTGCCAGTTTCACAGTAGCTTTCTGTTCTGCCTCAACCCACCCACAAATACCTGTTACACAGGAACATCAACAACCACTCAGATATGTGTCTCTATTTCCATGAACTTTGGTTTACCTTTCCTGTACTTTATGCAAAGCCCTTCAAAACTTATTTAATCAAGGTAAAGTTTACACATAGACTTTTGGCACAGAATTTCATCTGATGAAGCCAAAATGTATGTGGTGTCCCCTGGGCCATGGATGCAATGCCTGACTACAACACTATCAGTCCTGCAGGTATGGAGGTGGCTCAGCTGACAGAAGTGGTTTCCTGTCATGTAAGTGTGAACCAAAATGCTGCAGTTTAAATGCAGATCCAATCAATGCACGAGCAGATCATGCTCAAGAATATTCCTATTACTACTGATAAAGGTTTTATAATCACTTTATTGAAAACCTACTAGCTTGGATTTCACCAAAATAGTTTGCACAACTCTGCCTGGTGTTTGGAGTGTTTCACAGGAGACAGTTTCCTACACCTATGGGTGTGAGATTGGGTAAGTGCCTGCTTCAGATACGCACAGCTGTCGCATCCCACCTCTATCAGCTTACTGCTAAGAAGGTACCAAGGAATGAAGCTCTGCTTCTTACTCATTAAGACTCCTCCCCCTACTAGGCAATCCTGAAAACCTCAGCTAATTGCAACTGAGAGCCACCGTACCACTGAAAACAGTAAGAATGTAGGGAATCCCCAAAAAAATCAAAGGCAGTGATGTGTGATCAGCACAAAGACACAAAGGTACCTGAGGGGCAGTGAGCACTGCTCACATCCATGCCTAAGCCCTGATTTTGCAGGTAGCTGACTGGGGGCTTTGTTTCCAGCCTCCCTCAACAGGCTAGATGGGCTTCTGTCACCATCGATCTGCCCTCCTGCAGCACAGAGAGCCTGCTGTCTTATTTAATAGTACTTACCCCTGCAAACAGGTTCTTACTCTCTGAATGTGTTCCTTTGGTGTTCAGTCTTTAGCACTAACACAGAAAGCCTTTAACAGTCCACAGACACATCACTGCCTCAAGGCCAGGGCTGTGCATCCACCTGGGCATCCAGTTTCTGCAGAGGACAACAGCCTGGGCACAGTGCAGCTGAGGGTGGCCACCGAGGACAGCTGTGCTGGGCTTCAACAGCCCGCATGACTTCTCTTCCACATAAAAAATAGTAATAAAAAAACACCCAACTTTTCCCATGAGAAATAGTTTGGCTCTGCCCAACACTGACACTCCAGAGCTGGTGACAAGAAATGTCCATGTATCAATGTCCTGTGCTGTAGATTTCACCCCATGCCAGTCTTCCTTAAGGGAGATGCTCTTCATCTTCATGCACAGAGGGGCTCACCAGCTTGGGGCGGGGCCTCAGATTCTCTGGGAGCTCATCACAAAGGAACCAGAGCACTCCTTGCATTTCCACGCTCCTAGGGGAATGTGCTTCTTTCCTGCAGCCAGGCCAGAGCATTTCAATGATGCAGGGATGACAACACACCCAGACACTGCTATGGCTGTCTCTGCTCACAGTCACTTGGTTTCATAGAATCTTCCTTTCCAAGAATATCATCACCAAGTCCCTGCATCGCCCTGGTACAGTGCTGAGGCCCAGCAGCATTCCTAGGTAAAAGACCTGACCATGCTTACCATATGATCAACTCCACATGCCACATCCACCACCTCACCGGGTACAGTCACCTGGATGAAACACATTAGAGTGGGTTATTTCTCAAGCTGGTACTTTGCACCTGATACTTCCTATTTCTCATCCTCCTTCTGCTTAACATGCCAGCTAGTTTCACAGGGATTTGTACCAATGCAAGTGCCAACTTAAAAGCACAGAAAGAGCAAGATTCAGCACCAGGCAGGCCTGTGCACTGAGCTGTGAAGTATTCCTCTTTTTCCTTCACAGAAGCACATAAAGCTTTGGAAGGAGAAAGAAGAGCAGGCTCACTAGCAGACAGTGAGGAGATTGTAGCCTCAGCCCATCTGTACAGCAGCAGAAGCAGCATGACTGAACAGAGCATAATCTAGACATTAGGAAGAGGATCTGCCCAAGCACCACAGGGATTTGCCTTTTCTCTCATCAGCAAGAACTGGAACAAGGCAAAGGCTCAACTCAGCCTAAGGCAGTTTGTGCTTTGATGCTAAGAGACCAGCTCCTCACTCCTGAAGTTACAGTTTATTCACTTAAAAGTGACTTCAAACTTCAGGAAAACAGAGTCTAAAAAGGCAAGTTTTTCCTTAGAGCTAAGAGAGAGGACAGCAGCTAGTTCTAGGGCAGGAGGTCACAGACAAGGATCCCGGCACATTGCCACAGTACTGTCAGACAGGAGCTGGCTGTCTGAAAGAGCATAACCTCCAATGTTCACATCTGGGGAAGTGAATTCAGAAATTCCACTCAGCTACAGCAGTGTAATTTTAGGCAAATGTTCCAGAGCTGGTCTGGTTTTGTTCCTTTTTAAACAAAGAAGAAAGCATACTACAGAAACACATTTACTGCAAGTTCAGACACAGAGGGACTCCCAGGTGGTCCAACCGATTGGCTCCCTCATCTCCTACTTGGCCTTCATGAAGACCAGCAGCATCTGTTAGGCTGAATGCTGAAATCCAGAGCCAGACTCTTCTACATTCACTGAGTCTGGCTCTCAGAACCATCTAGGAGGAAGCAGTGGAACTGGAAGCACTGTGAAACAGCTAGGAATACAGCTGAGTAAGGATCTCCTACTGTAACCTGATAGTCAGCCCAGTGACCCACCACCACAGGTGGGAAGGAATCCCACCACTATGTGGACCTCTAGCCACTACAGACCAAAGCATTCACCTAACTCAGGTGAGTAATAATTTGGACAGATGACCAATACTGATGGTTTTCTTTGTAGCACATACAAAGAGAAGTGCGGGTTAGAACGGGAAGGAAGAGGCAGTAAGGGTAGCAGGCAGATGATGGTGGACAGGAAGAAGATGAGAACTGTTTAGATGTGGTGGTACAGCACCAGATGCTGTTTAAGCATTCGAAATCATTACTGGCATGGCAGACTAAAAGGTTTACTGAATACCTCCACCCCCAAGCAGGCTACACAAGGACCTCTGGAAAACAAAGCACTTCAACAGTCATCTTAGGCTTTCACTTCTTTCAGAATTACTCAACACAGTAAATTGCAGCAAAAAAACCACACAGCAAATGATAGTCCTTGCCCTCAGGATAACAAAAACTAGCCAAAGAATGTACTCTTGGCCTTAATACCACCATCCTTACTCTCCACGGGAAATACTGGTCTTCCATTCTTCCAGTTCCCAGGCACCCTCTTAGATTCTTCCCCCATACAAACAATTCTCCTCTGTCTACACAGGACAAAAAAAAAAATAGAAAAGAACTAAGTCATTAAAAAGGAAGAATTCTATTTGTGATGCTGGCAAATGTGGCTACAGTGTTTCTGGGAGTACACAGGGTTATACAAGCAGTATGACAGCTACTAGATTTACTTCAAGGTACAATGAATGTACTTGTGTTTGGAGAAAATGATGCCTAATGAGCAGTACAAGAAGCAAGTTCTGTGCACAAGTCTTTGTTTCCCCCTCTTACAACACCTGCTTTGGAATTTTACTTGAAGAAAGAGCGCAGCAGCAGGAATTCCAGGGAATCATTTGTGAAGTGAATAATTTGAGCTGAAAATTAAGACAACTGCAGCTGATCTGCATCAGCTATCAGCAGAGCAAATCCAGTAAGCAAGGCAGTAAGATCTGTCCCAAGCCATCAGCTAGGGACTGCTTATTTGACTGTCTGACAGAAGTGACCTTCTAATGACAGTCAGAGAAAAGCAAAAACTTGTGTTCAACAGAGTTGAAGAGCTTTAAGCTCCTCAGGAAAACAAAAAATCTCAGAAGTGTTTGGATCAGCTCCACAGCAGAGACAACTAAAACAATCTATAACATAAGTACAATTTAATCAGAACACCATTTCTAACTCTTTCTGAATACCATGGGGAGCCCACTTACAAGCACCCTGCAACCAAACTGACAGTGTCACACATACCACTTGCCCCGAAGGACCCAGCCCTGGCACTTTTCCCTGCTGGCAGATGGATCTCTGAACTGCTGCCTGATGTTAAGTGACTTTCAAATTTCAAACTCTTCAAAGGCTGGGAACCCACACGGGGTGCACAGAGCACAGTAGCATACCCTTTGCATATTAAATGCTTGGGTCTGCCCACCTCAGGCTGCTAACTCAGTTGGCCAGAAATGCCAAGAAACTCTGATAACTAGCTTCATTTAGACTCAGTTTTAGTTTGTTCATTTATCACATAAATTTCTGCTGCTGCTAAAGTGCAGCAGAGTAAATTCTATTCCCTGATTCTATACAGGGAAATGAAAAAACCTGGATTTTCTGTTTGAGAAAAGTTTTTTTTTTGTATTGGACAAATAACACTTTCTTAATTAAAGCATAAGTTAGTACAAAACATATGCCAGAAACCATGCTGACACCTGTAAATGTGCTGTCTGGCTCCCTGATGCTGCATTCCAGCGTGCCTTCAGTTTCAAGAAAGATGGGTGCACTTTCTGCGGTGTGAGGTTTTTTGTTTGGTTTTTTTTTTGTTTGTTTGGGTTTTTTTGTTTTTTTTTTTTCCTTTTTTCTTCTCTGCCAATAACACAGCAACATGACCTCTCCATGACAGTAGGATGAGAAACTTACTTGTAAGTGCTGCAAACTGGCTGAGTCCACAGCGAACATGAGCAACTCGGATGTCCGGACTGAAGTCTGACCAGCCAAAAAGGCTGGGTGGGATCATCTCTGGCACTGCTGTCTCTATGAGGTTTGGTCCTTTCCCAAGAATTCCATATCCCCAGACAAAAACATTTCCTTCTTCTGTATTACAATAAGAACACATTCTGTAAGAAAGTCTGTGCTTGTGAAATTCATGCCATGACCAAGAGTTAATCAGAACCAAAGGGATATTTTCCTTTCTTCCAGCTCAGTCTAACACTTTTTGATTATTTAAAATCTGCAAATAATGCATTCCCATCCAAATGCCTCAATTTTTTCCTAAGCTATGCAAGGAAATCAAGCCTCCCAGGCAAAACTTTAATGGGGAAATAATGCCAACACAAGAGTGAGCTGGATAAAATACTTCAGCTTACTAACTGATGGGACAGAGGTTGAGAGTTCATTATCATGGCTTTCTCCTTTGATGCATGCCCAAACCAGCAGCTGGCTGTCACTCTGCCTGGCATTCTGCCTTAAGCTGGGTGCCTGGGAAAGGCAGCAGTTGGATAGCATAAGAAAGAGTAAGTTTCTAGGTCAGCTAGCTCTGCTCCCTTCGTACTAGAAGCTCAAATGTCTGGTCATCACAATAACCCCATTACAAATATGAACATCTTCCTGGAGATAATCCTTCAAGAAAGTAATACAATCCCTTCCCTCATTCCTTCATGCAGCAACCCTCCAGCTATGCTCCCCAACCAGTCCAAAGAACAGTCACTAAGGACCTGCTGCACAGTTTCACTGCTCTCAGAACTCTCTACTTTCCATCTTAGTTCACAATTTATAAACATGTCAGATTCATATGGAGTCTGAAGGGTTCTACTTTCTCTCAAGTGTTGCCTCACTTCCTCCCTATATCCATACTCATTATAGGCCCCAATGACCAGCAAAAGAGATCAGAAGAGCAAACAGCCGCCATTCTCTTGCTCTAGTCTGCAGAAGCGCTCACAACAGCACACACTGGAAGCAGTGCTCTGCACTAGTGAAAACAACTTCTCTAGTACATTCTTAAATCACATGCTTCTCAGTCTCCCAGCTTTCCTCATAACATACAGTATTTCCCTGTTTCCAGAAAACAAGATACTTGTTTCATAATGTTACAATCCACCTATTATGCGGCCTTGCACTAAAGTGAACGATTCTACAAGTGAACTCACCTGTTAGCACAACATTGCCAGTCCCTCCACAGGCAGCCTCCTTTATCTTCCCAATTTTGAACGGCAAATGCCTAGGAACATTCACCTGTACAAGATTGCAGAAGAGTTGCTAGAGACAAGGTAAACTGCAAACTAGATATACATTTTAACTTGTTCTCTAGTTCTGGTTAAAGCTTACATACATTGGATTCCTGATATAACTTTTATTGCCTGAATAATAAAATGAGTGCATGTCCCAAAATTTAAAAAGAAAACCTACATGAAATTCATTAAGGCAAGGACGAGGTAGAAAAAGTTACCTACTAGAAAGCTTACATGCATGGCAATAAGGCTGGGAATGACTAATATCTGCTTCTTATCCCTGGATTTTAATGTCAGATACAATGGGGAAGTCAATAGGTGAGCATGTCTTCGAGTTTTCGCACTGGATTAGATCACTAAAATTCAGTCTGCAGTGGCATTTTTTAACATACTAGGGAAAAATCACTTGAAGGAAATTGCACTTATTTGGTACAGTCCAACACAACAGATATATACACAGCTTGACATACGTAAAGAGCAATCTTCGATTTCATAGCTCTGCCATTCTACACTTTGGATTGCATCTGTATTTTAGCTAAGACTCTCATTTTTGGCAAACATGTCATTCATCCATTTCAGATGCTGCCGAACTCCATCACGCACCCAGCCAGGAAAACTGCTACACTGCATAACCTGATCGTTGTCCTCAGGCCTTATGGGTCTCAGCATTTAGCCTTACATTAAGGTTACATCAGGAGAGGCACAGGAAACAAAGCTTTCTAAAATTTTGCTAAAGCTATTCTAATACAATTGTCTGCTCTTAGCCTTCTGCCAAGAGTAGCTTGAGTATTGATTAATTTCCTGACTCCATTTCCTAAAGTAGCTGTAACATGAGACCAACTGCCTAATTTCCTCAGTAGTACAATGCCTAGTGTGAAGTCAGCACTCTACCAATGCCCCATGTACGTTTGCTCAAAAAAACCCTTTTATCTGTGAGACACTGGAATTTGTTTAGGACTCAGTTATAAACCCACTAAGGATGTCCACGAAAAATTCACCAGTGTACAGGTTGACTAGAAGGGACTTCCAAGGGCCAGCACTATGCTCGAAGTAGGACCACTTGAAATCCTAGATTAGCCAGCCAAAAAACTAATTCCTGTCCTGAAATTAGCCAAAGTACTTGAGCTGGGTCTCAATTTGGTGCAAAGTCCATGGGATGGAGAAAGAACATGGGGTTCTTGGATTAACAAACTGGGGTGAGGTGACACAAGCCTTTGTCTATCAAAGCAGGGAAACATCCTGCCCCCTAAAGCTACACAAACATGTCAGGTCGGTTTCGTAAGCTTAGGTAAAAGCAGCCTGCTAGTGGTGTTCGTATCTGCTGTCAAAAGAACCCAGAACAGAGAGAAGCACGTAATTTTAAACTCTGTGTACAGCAGCTGAGCTGAAACATATAAAAACACACTCTCAGGTCAACTGACCTGTGTGGTTTCTGTGACAGATGCCAACTGCAAGTATTCTGAATTTCCCCAACCAAAGACATCTCCTTCGTCTGAAACAGCCAGACAACAGTCCCCATAGGAAGAGACCTGGATAATGTTTACTCCAGCAATGTCACCATGCAACTTAGTAGGAACACTGGTGATGTTATAGTGTCCAAGACCTGAAAGGAAAAAAAGTAAGAGATTATGAAGAATTTGTTTCCAGACACACTTTCAATGCCCGCATAGGACCACTTTTGTCATGTTATAACAAAATCACCCTTCCTCTGAAATAAATCTGTCCATACTCCATAATTACCAGCTGCAACAGACAAGCAGCCACAAACACCACTACCACTAGCCAAAGCCACCTCTCTGGAGTACCCAACAACTTTATACAATCACACCCTGAAGAGTCTCATGTATCTTGTCTGCATGGACCAAAGTGTTTGAAGAACAATAACCAATCCAGGCAAATATCCCAACAGAGATGAAGTTTCACAAACTGGCTGCATCCTGTCTTCTGCAAGGAGAGGCATGAGTGACAGCACACTGCAATCAGTTAGACAACAGCAGGAGAAATGGCAAAAGAGGCTGGGAAGGAAATGCTTTACATGACAAATTGCTGCCTGGAAAAGAGACCAGAATGTAGGTGACAGAAAGCTGGGTTGGTGACAGTATACTGGTACAAAAGAATCATGGGAAGAACTCAGCTTTGGGAGCAGCAAAAGGAAAAAACAGTAGGAATGACTGTGAGGAGGAAGTTCTCTGCAGCAAAAGCCACCACAAAAAGGGCCTGCCCCAAGATCCCATGCTAAAACATGCAGCAGCTACCAAAGGGCTCATCAGTTCAAAAGAGCAGAACAGACCCTGAAACAAGAATCGGGAAGGTAAATCCACCACCAAACTGAAGAGCAAAGCTGCCCATGTCACTTCCACATCCCCTCAGAAGCTTTAAACAGCAGATGCACTCTCCTCCAACTGCATGCTTGGATTGCCAGGGCAGCATCCTAAAGGTCTTCAAAAACTGAACTGGACTTGTCTCAGTTTGGTTACACAAGAGTACTGAAAACATCTACACACATGTGGAAACATAGCAGCCCCTTTCTGTCCACATATGTATGACAAATACACATCAAAACTTCTCAATCAGGACAGCTTGCTCTATTCATCAATTCCCTGAAAAGCAAGTTGAGCTGAATTCCTACCTGTTTGTCCATCAGCTCCCCATCCACATGCATAGACTGTACCTTTCCTGGTTCTAAACAGACTGTGGTCCTGCCCACACACAACCTGCACACAAACAAAATGTCAGAGCCAGTCAGGAAAGGTCACATGTTCAGACACAATTTAGTGAAGCGTTACCAGCAGATAAATGGAGCAATGAACCTCTGTGATGCCCATCAGTTCAGATTTTGACCTTTCTCTCCTTATCAAATAGCTCTAGAGAAAGGGAAGGCCAAGAATCACAAGATGCAACACAGAAAACAGCAGAATTTTCTTCATGGAAAGTGATGCTACAGTCGATTTGTTCTAAGATCCAAAACAAGGAAAGAAAGCTCGATTCAGCAGTACAACACAATAAAACAGAAAAGAGTAAGAGCTCTCCCTTCACAGGATGGTAACCACACGGTTCTTGACGCCAGCTACAAACTGCTATGGATTCTTTGCCATGTAAGCGCTCTAGGCACACAGCTGTTCTCAAATCTACATTTATGTTGAACTAGCCATTGTGTCTGCCACAGGCTTGGCATGAATTAAGGCCAAGCAAAAAGCCATTCAAAAGCAGCCATTAAAAATTAACCAAAGATTGAAGGGATTTAATCATCAAGAGAGTGACTAACAATATTAAGCACGTAACTGCTGTTATCAAAGTACGAACAGGTACAAAGTATTCAACCCCCCTGAAAAAAACCCAAAAAACTGAAAAGTCCAAACAGAAGTTTACAAGCCTAATTCAAAACAGTTTCAGGATGAACCACAGCACAGTCTCATCAGGTGGACATAAATCAATGACCCTTACTTGGAACAGGAGCATTGTTTGTCCACAGAGTATAGCTACAGGGGCACAGACATACCAAGAAACTCCTCCTATGCCTGGGAATACTGCAGCCATGGCAGGTTTTTCTGCTGCCCTGCAGTCCTTTGCTCTTCTAGGAACCTGACCTAGAGAAATGCTGGGTAGTCTAAGTGGATGGTTTCACATCTCATTTTTGAAAAGGCAAAGACAAAATTCAAATTCCTAAGCAATATAAAAGTGACAAAGGCGAACAAGAAATCACGACAGGAAGAGAGTAGTGGAGTGGAGAGCCCAGAAATGGACACAGGACTCCAAGTGTAGCTGAGTAGAAAGGAAGAATCACCTCCTTGACCTGCAGGCAACACTCCTCCTAAGGCAGCCCAGGGTATCATTAGCCTTCTCTAGAGCAAGGGCACATTGCTGGGTCATGGTCAGCCTGGTGTACCCTAGGGCCTTTTCCGCACAGCTGCCTCCCAGAAAGCCAGCCCATGGTGGTGTCTGAAATTGCTCTTCACCAGCAACAGGACTCAGCCTTTTCCACTTCTGAACTTGATGAGGCTCATGCAGGCCCACTTCTCCAGCCTCTGGATGGCAGCACTACCCTCTGGTTTATCAGACACTCCTCAGAGTTTTACGTCATCTGCTGAGGGAACACTCTGATCCAGATCACTAGTGAAAATGTAAACAGGATTGGACCCCGGATCCCTGGGGTACAGCACTTGCTACTGATTTCAACTCAGCTTCGAGCCAATGACTGCCACCCTCTGAGCTCAGCTGTTCAGCTGGTTTCCAGTTCATTTTGAGGATTGAGTTCAGATGATCCTCTTACCTGGACAACTCTGCTGTCAAATTCCTTCAGCTGATGAATGAGATGGCTTCCACTGGACACCAAACAACCACCAAGAAGAGAAAAGGCAACACAGAGGATTTCAGAAGACTGCAACTGAAAAACACAAAGGTAACCTGCCTCTACTGAAAGCCACTTTATTATCACAAGTAGAGAAATTTGTTTGCATGTAGTTTCACTGCAAAATATCTGCAAAATATCTGAAGAAGGAATGTAATTCTACATTCTCTTATTTAGGAAGTTAAGAACTATCACTTTTTAAATATAAGCTCTTGTGGGAATTGGGGGTAGGAGCAGCCCTCAAAGACAGTCCCTAGTCTAGAACGAGCAGAGACACTACATAATACTGTAGTACCCATATAAACACTACACTTAACTAGAGATAAATGAGATATCCCAGAGTACAGTGTACTGCTAACATCCCTGTCATTTTTTCACAATACCAGGAATTATGAGCAATCCAATGATTGACTTCCAGTATCAAGACTAACAAAAGCTACCTAATTACAGCTATTTTCTCAAACTTTACAGACCAAGTGTTGTGGATTACAGACAGAGCAATGAACAAGGTTTTTTTTCGGTCCTACTAGGGAATCAGAAACTCAATATATTCCCACTACTCACTTACTCTATCACACAGAGCACTCTGAGTATATGCTCTGGTGAGACCCACAAAAAACCCAATGAAGGAAAAGCACTACAGACTCAGAGCCAGTTGCAGCAGAGACTTAACAAGAGGATGCCTCTTTCCTAAACGGCACTCCTAACACCCTCAGGAACAGCACACGCACTCTGAGCAGCTAAAGGGAGAAAGCCCAACTACTAACACCAACTACCTCAAGCAATTTATGAAGGCCGGGTTCTCTCACTATGCCCTGCAAGAACTGTCCCATGCTGACATTCTTTTGTCTCATGAATGTGGTCAGCAGAGTGCTAGTGCCCAGCCTGGGTTCAAAGTCAGGCCACTTGTATGGTGCCTGCAGCACAAAAGCCTGTTCTCAGATTCCTAATCTTAAATGGCATGCTTATACTACCAGACCTCTTCCACCTTCAGGCTTTTCTGCAGGGTTGTTTTCATGCAATTATGTTTTCAATATTAACAAAGTTCAAGGTCTTTGAATTCTCACCTGTAAATTTCATCTTCAACAACCTTCCGGCCACACTGTCCATAAGAATTGTTTCCCATTGTGAAAACTGAAAACCAATGATAAACACTAGTTTTATTACTGCCCAATCCCCTGAAAGCCTCTTTTCAGGTCCACAAAATATTTTCACGTGGTTCTAAATCTGAAAGGTGGAGCACAGCAATGGAAAAATTGGCATAAGCTTTTTTCAAAGTAAGTCCAATCAAATTAAAGTGACTGAATCCGTTTTCACCAACAACACCCAGCTGTATTGTTGCAGGCACAGCAGCAGTACCTGGAGCCCAATGTCTGTCAGGAATTGCCTAGCTCATCCTGCCGTTGTCAAGGAGACTCAGAAACAGATCAGCATTTCCACAGGAGTGCGAACCAACCAACCAGCTAACCCACTAAGAAGCTGCACTGGATCATTTGGTGCAGCACTGAAGCCACTGCACCAGAGAGTTCCCAGAGATGTGGAGAGACAATCCACGAACAAAATCTTCTCTATAAAGGACTATTAATTAATTAATTGTTTTTATAAACATAGCACTCTGGAGCTTCAAGGGGAAGTAACACAGGAGTACTGGCATAGTTACCCATATCTGTGCTCAAAAACACTTCTGAGTGAACAAGACAAACAGGCGGCACTCAGCCAGGCCTGGGGCTAGAGAAAACAAATCTTGTAGTAAAAAAGCTCCCAACACATTCACAACTTGAGCCAAGCAGAGCTCATGGCTGTCCCTTGCAGAAGTAATCCCACAAAGGCCAACAGCTGCCTACATCCCATCTACAGTGCAGACAGCCTACCTGGGATCTAGTTCTAAAGGACAGAAGACCATTTTTTTCAAGCTTTTAGTAAAAGCATAGCCAGGCATCCCATGACATCATCAGCACGAGCGACACTGTACCTCCTTCACTATCTGTCAGGACCAGGGAATGGGCTCTCCCACAGGACACTTGCAAGACCCGAGTTTGCTGCGGCTTCTCCAGTGGTAATGGAATTGGAGATGGTTCCAAGACATATTCATAGCCCTTAGCTTAAGGAAGGGAGAACAATTTTAAGTCAGTAGCTTCCACAAAGTAAATTCAACATGTATTTGCTGATCCTGTTGTACATTCACACACTCACTCCTGCTTTGTTATAAAAGCAGATGCATTTTAGAAAGTCAAGATACTAACCAAAGAGGCTGACAGGGATTTATCACAGAGGGAAGGAGAAGGTGAAAGCCATGGAGATAGCTAAAGCCAATAATTATTGCCTAAACAAAAGTCCACCATACCTACAGGGTGAATGTTATTAAGGCTTCAGGTGGCAGAATTGTGAAACTGACGCTTTCATCCACATGTTCAACCACTTTGGTGAATGCAGCTGGATTACCAGAGCTTAACATCATGCACAAGCATTCTGTGCAACTGGGGATATTGCAAACAAGGTACAAGAGCAACAACCACAAAAATGTATCAGGAAAAGTGAACAAAAAAATCTTAGTGCTTCAAAGAACAGTAGATTACAGGCACTTTCAGAAATAAGGAATTCAAGAAAGACTACCTAGGTTAGGTCCATAGGGAATAAGACATCTAACGTTTATGAAAAATGACATGCCATACTTGCTAAAAAGATTTAGCAACTTGAAGAACATTTAACCAGTTACAGTCAACTGGGGCGGCGGGGCGGCCGGAAGAACAGTAAAACATAAATCAATACTACGGAAAAGTTCAAGGGGAGATAAAAAGCCTTGATATCAAAGTCACTGTAATAAGTGAAATCAAACCCCAGAGGACCCAAAGCAGTATTGCACACAGGCAGCAGTGCTTTACCGGTTCTCACTGCCTTCAATAAAAACAAAAACTAAAAAAAAAAAAACCACCCAAAATTTAAAAAAAAAAAAATTAAAAAATCTATACATGGTCTTTTGCAGTAAGACACTATTGGATGTGAGGACAGGCAGCTGGCCAATGGTGGGCATCTGCCATGCAATAGAGCAGGAGCCTAAAGGCAGCCAACTCTCTGTATGTCTAGAAACACCTGGAAGTAACAAAGCAAAAAAACCTTTTCCTCTCTCTGTTCCCTCCAGCAGAAAGACACAAGCTACTGGATCTGTAGTAACCATCATTGATAGCTGATGGGATTTGGAGAGAAGAGACAACGAGGTGGCTAAGGAACATGGGGGTGAGTGTGAAATATTAGTAGTTTGGATACAACTATCTAAAAGTCAGAAGGCTGCAAATTCCCTTGAAAATGAAGCATCTACAGCAACACTGTTAGAAGCAGCAGGCACCAAAGTAAGTCTGTAAAACAGCAATGAGTGACACATCTCAAAAGAAAACTTGCCTGGGGGACATTAAACACGGAGCAGTAGCAATCCCACTGATCTTCACCACATTTTCAACCGATCTTGCCAAACACACTCTCTTACTTAACACAGCTTGAACTGCAAAACTATTTAACCTATTTCTGGATTCTCTGACAAAAACAGTCTCCAGGTCAGATGAAAAACAAGGTAATTGCAAGACACTCCTGAGACATCAGCACGTACAGAACTAAGACCCACCAAGAGCTGAAACCTTTAAAAGCAGAAGTGAGCAGAAGCTTCTGCAGCCCCTGCACTTTGCAGCTGCTGTTTAAGCACACACTTGCTGTGTGTTCACACTCGTACGGAACTACCCGGTGTGCCAGCACAAAGCAGCACCATTCAAACCTCAACATGCTGCACTGTAGCTAAAATTTTCTTTTGCTTCTCCACAAAGTTTAATCTTTTGCCCGTATCAAGACACACCCTACCTTCATAGATTTACACTCTTATACATCATAATGAGAAAAACTGCTGTTATCATGATTTTCCTCAACTGTTTATGGAGGAACATCTACAGTCAGCCATTCTATGAGGAAAGTTTGTGTTTTTCCTATCTGTCTTCGGTGGAAGGTGGCAATGTTCTGCACAAAAACCATCATCTGAAGTGAGTTTGAGAGCCTGGTGTAAGACAAAATTACTGAAAAACATATTTTTCCTTCAAAATGCAACTTGCTATTAAAATAATTTTAAAAGAAACCCTACAGCTTCACAAAAACCCTACTGACTGTATAAAAAAGCTCTATCTGGGGAGGGAAGGAGTACTAAAGGACTTTAGTTTTTAAGTGCAAAGGCAGCAGAAGTGAGCAAACCATCCTGCCAAAATAATTTTATTAACTAGACTGTGTCTACTATCGAACTATAGATTCAAAGCCACACATTAACCAACATCACACTTTGCAGAATAAATAGCTACATTCCTGTCTGGATGAAACTGGTAAGTGCAGTGTACAGAACAGAGGCACACGTTGACCAATTACAAAGCACACAAAACCAGAGAAATTTCAGAAAAAGACCTGTTTAAAAAAATAAAGCACAGCCTGGGACTGCATCAAAGCCTCCTGATGTTTTTCACACTTCCAAACACATGAAGTTTCCTGTACCACAGGCATACTGCAGTGCCAATCTGTAAATCCTTACTTTGATCTCTTCTGCTTCTCTGGAATCCAAGCTGGGAATCCTTGTTGAGCCCCATGCCCCACACTTTGGTGATGTCTCTGGTATTAGAAGCCAGCAGTGTGAATCCATAACCGCAGGCAGCAGAGGAGATCTTTGAAGACAGACAAAACCCCCACCATTCAGTTAGAAACTGTGGCTTAGAAAAGCAAGTTTCACTCTATGCTACTTGTTCATCAGCATTCATTCTTCATTAAGCTACATTCACATGCAGCCAAAATTCATTACATGCATGGTCTTGCAAAAATTATCAGAAAGAGTCTTCTGTGATAAACACAATGGTGGAAACTCAAGTCCAACCTTACAGTTTTGGTTTTGTGTGAATACATCTTTATTTCTGCTTTATCTTGGCTCCATTCAACACCACAGAAAGACCTGTTTGCTGACCTGCATCCGCAGATAAAAAAAAACCAAAACCAAACACAGAAAGATATAGAGATATTAAGAGAATAACATGTTTTATTCCTTTTGATAAAAAAAGCCCAGAATAAGAGCCACATGAGGAGCAACGGTGGTCACTTGGTTTGTTCGGCCTGGAGAAATGGGAGACCGAGGTCAGATCTCACTGGGGCCTGCAGCTCCTCCCAAGGGGCAGTAGAGAGGCAGCTCCGATCTCTGCTCTGGGAGCAGGGACAGGACCCGAGGGAACCGCAGGAGCTGAGCCCGGGAAGCTTTAGACTGGTTATCAGGGAAAGGTTCTTCCCCCAGAGGGTGGTCGGGCACTTGAACAGGCTCCCCAGGGAATGGTCACGACCCCGAGGCCTCAAGGAGAGGACAACTCTCTCAGGTGCAGAGTGGGATCGCTGGGGTGTCCTGAGCAGGGCCAGGAGCTGGACTCCATGATCCTCCTGGATCCCTTCCAAACCAAGNCCGGACCGGGCCCACCTTCTCCTCTGTCTCCAGGCGGTACGGCGTGGGTTGGATGCGCCGCGGCTTCTTCCATCCCGCGTCCGGCCTCACGAAGCTGGGGACGCCCAGAGCGCCCGAGTAGCTGAAGCCCCACACGAACACGCGGTCCTTGCGCCTGGCCGCCTTCCCCGCGTACTGGAACACCGAGGCGGCCTCCTCGGCCTCCCGCAGCTGGCGGGTGCTCGGCGGCCCTGCCGCCACGCCCAGGCCCCTGCAGAGCAGCCGCCGCGCCACCCCCGCCATGGCCTGGCCTCCCTCAGGCCGCCGCCATCTTGCTCCTCTCTCACACGCGAGCCCGCGCAGCGTCACCGCCCCAGCGCGCACGCGCCCGGCAGCGGCGTCGCAGCGCTCTTCTCTTAAAAGGGCTACACCTCCCTCTGAGGGGGGGCCCACACTCGCCCACACCCTGAGCCAGGCCCGAACCTGCAGCCAGGCCCAGACTCAAATCTAAACCTACGCCCAGACCTAGACCTAAATCTAAACACACCCCCACAGCCTAATATGGACTTAGACCCAGACCCAAANACTCAAGTCCAACCTTACAGTTTTGGTTTTGTGTGAATACATCTTTATTTCTGCTTTATCTTGGCTCCATTCAACACCACAGAAAGACCTGTTTGCTGACCTGCATCCGCAGATAAAAAAAAACCAAAACCAAACACAGAAAGATATAGAGATATTAAGAGAATAACATGTTTTATTCCTTTTGATAAAAAAAGCCCAGAATAAGAGCCACATGAGGAGCAACGGTGGTCACTTGGTTTGTTCGGCCTGGAGAAATGGGAGACCGAGGTCAGATCTCACTGGGGCCTGCAGCTCCTCCCAAGGGGCAGTAGAGAGGCAGCTCCGATCTCTGCTCTGGGACCAGGGACAGGACCCGAGGGAACCGCAGGAGCTGAGCCCGGGAAGCTTTAGACTGGTTATCAGGGAAAGGTTCTTCCCCCAGAGGGTGGTCGGGCACTTGAACAGGCTCCCCAGGGAATGGTCACGACCCCGAGGCCTCAAGGAGAGGACAACTCTCTCAGGTGCAGAGTGGGATCGCTGGGGTGTCCTGAGCAGGGCCAGGAGCTGGACTCCATGATCCTCCTGGATCCCTTCCAAACCAAGACATTCTATGAATGCTCTGACTTTCTCTGCACTAGACAGCAGAGCACGTGTCAAACATGTAGGCAAAATAACATGATTTTCAACACAAGCTTCCCATTTGTCAGGTGGGAGGAGCCAAGGAGCCACTGAAAGAGGCCCATTTTATTTGGCAAATGCTATTCACACCATGGCTCTCTAATGCCTCTAACAAAATTACAAATACATGCTTTCTAAACTATAGGCTCAAGCAATCATCCCAAGCAATACCACTCTACCGATAAAAAACACTGAATCACGGCAAAGCCTTTAAACCCGATCCCGTAACGCAGTTCTCAGCCGTGCTAAGCTCCGGAGCCCGGGGGGNAAACACACCCCCACAGCCTAATATGGACTTAGACCCAGACCCAAACCAGTGTCAGGAAAATTAATCCACAAACTCCAGAGGTTTATGTCCAAAAATGACACAGAGGAGTCCTGTTACTTTATCCGAATAAAGGGAGAGCCATGGGGTATTTCCCATGGGGTCTCTCAAGTTGTTGGAGGACACAGCCTCCTTTTTATCCTAATTTCCCGGCCGCATTTCCCTCTCTCTTTCCATTGGCTGAGGTACTTGAGAGGTACAGACTTCCCGAATCACCTAATACAGACCCCCTTTCTAATGTGTACCCCTGCCCCCCTTTTCTTCTTCCTTGTGTCTCTGTTCTTTTTCTCTAGGTCCAGGGATTTAGCTCGACCCTGGGTGAAAAACAGTTTGTGTCAATTAGTGGAATTCCTACGGAATTTATGGTTCCTCCCATTGCTTCTTTCACCTCTCGGTATCTGGCTTTATCTACCAGCAGACCCACGGTTTGTTTGTAAAGACACCTCCTTCTCATTCCTTTCACCAGGATCAAAACTGAAACCCAGCCCCAAACCTACATGTAGACCCAGACCTATCCCAAACCCAAACTGAGATCATACCCAAACCCAGCCCCATCGGGCACAGCGATGACAGGGCTGGCTGTGGTGGCAACCAAATCCTGCCCTCCCGCCACAGTCCCTGTGTGAAGCAGCCCTGTCTCAACATCGAGCCCTCGCTTTCCTCTTGAGGGAGCCAAGCAACCACCTTCCAGGAGGAAGCGGCCGTCCTTTCATCCCCCCAGCTAAATTTCCTCACTGCCAGCATCTTTTGCGAGAGACCCTTACCCAGTATCTGCCCAGGAGGAACACCTTTCCTGCCACCATGCTCACACTGCTCCTCGGGGTCTATCAAGTGTCTCTACTTTATTGACGAAAACCACAAAAATAATTCAAAATAGAAAGAGGTGATAGAAGGGCATCTAGAGATGAGGACTCTGGGTGGCTGTAAGGAGCTGGTAGAGCAGGGCTGGTCCCTCCTCACAGTGCCATCAGGACACCTTGGGCTGGCCGTGATGGAGGATGAGGATGGGTGCTGGGCTGGGCCGATCTGACCAGCAGCCTCCCTGGCCTGTGGTGGCTGCCAGAACCACCAGGATCCCTGGTCTGGCTCCAAGCCCGAGCTGCGCAGGAGCTGGAGGAGATGAAGCATTGGGTGGCTGGTGTGGGGGCTCACAGGATCCTCACAGAATCTTCCTCCGTGTGCTCTCGGTGCAGCGGTTCAGGATAAGGTCTTTGCTGGGACGGGGAGGAACAGCAGGTTGGGCCTTGGGTTTGTTGTCCTCTGGCTCATTTTTCTCAACTGCAAGTAAAGAAGATGTACAGATGGGTCAGAGCTCTCCACCACACACCACCCTCACCAACATTCAGCAGCTTCTTACATAATGGCCACCAAAGCTCCTGCCTCTCCTCCTGTCCCTGCTGCATGTAATGGTCTTCCTGCAGGTTATGGTTTCAGGATGAGCCCACCAGTGCCCAGCTGGGAACTCTGCTAAGGGGAAGCCAATCTTTAGGTCTGGGAAGGTCATGGGTACTGCATGGGGACTACCAGATCTAAAGGGTATACCTCAATGTCTACCTTTCTCCTTCTTCATGAAGAGAGGTTTTTTACAAGGGCCTGAACTGGCAGGACAAGGGGGAATGGCTTCACATTGTCAGAGGCCAGGGTTAGATTAAATATTAGGAAAAAATTCTTTCCTGTGAAGGTAGTGAGGCAGAGGTTGCCCAAAGAACCTGTGGCTGCCCTGTGCCTGGAAGTGTTCAAGGCTAGGTTGGATGAGGCTTGGACCAACCTGATCAAGTGGAAGCTTGGAACAAATTTGTCTTTAAGGTCCCTTTCTACCGAAATCAAATTCTGTAATTCTATGATTCTTCATGCAACACTTCCTTCTGGGGGCTCTGCTGACAGCTAACATGCATGGCAATTGCAATGGTAATGGCAGCGTGGGAGAGGTTAGGTGCACAAAGGAAAGCACAGGTCCCAAATGTGGGCTGACCTCCTTCCAGGACCATATTCTGGGGTAAGAAACCTCATTGAAAGAAATGTCTCCCTGCACAGACCTTCCCCATAGGAAAAGGGCAGATGGGCACGGTGTGACCTCAGTGTGCCATCCTGCTCCAGCTGCCAGCGCGGGTGGGGGGCATGGGCCATGCCTGCAGGATTCCAGTTCCATTGAGACTTACTGATAACACTGGCCTTGTTCTGGGAATTTCCCCGCTTGTTCCGCTGGTTCTGGATGTACTTCCTGCTGTTCCTCCTGTAGGTCTCCTGGCTGATCTGCTTCCGGCCCTGCTTGTGGATGCTCTTCACATTTCGGATGGTGGATCTGCAAGGAGTGAGAAACAAAACTTTCAGTTTTCATGCTGGCAGCTCTCACACAACACATTTCTTTCCCCACACTTCCTCCTCTGCTTCACCCAAACCCCAATTTCTGCTTTTGGGTTTTGCCTGGTGGATGCCGGCCCTTGAGGGCAGCCATCAGTGAGACATGATGTACATGTTCAGAGGCAGCTGGATGGTGCTTTGGAAGCAAACACTGATGGGTGAACCCTGAGCACAAGTCTGGAAAGTAATGATAGGAATGGTGAGGAAGATTGGGCATAAGGCTGGAAGGATGAGGTTTATCCAAGAAAGCCCCAGAAGTGATCTATAGCTCTTTGGTGAATGAACCTACAGCACCTATCCTGGCTACAAAACTGAGGTCCCTGGCGTGGGGTTTGGCATGGCTCCCTGATGCTCAAGGGTCAGATACAGGGGAATGGAGTATGGGGCATGTGTCAGCATGCACCTGGATGTGCAGTGTTGAACCCACAGGAGAGAAACTACTGAGAGAAGTGAAAGGCTGAGCAGCATGCAGCTGCTACAGGGGAACCCCCAGCATTGGGGACCATCCCCAGGCAGGCAGATGGAGGCCCCTGCTTTGTCTTCATTACCATGGCAGGAGTGAGGTGGCTCCTGATGTCCACCCCATGGCATTGTCCTCCTGTTCCTCTCAAAGAAATGTGCCTCTCTGCCTTCAGCCCCTTCCTGGTCTGAGCACATACCCCATGTCACAGCAAAGCTCTTGCCTGTAACAGCAGGTTATGGCAACCTTCGCAACAGGGCTTGGCCTGGCTGCCAGTGCCATGGAGGCAGCAGTCACCATGGCAGGGTGACAAGTCACTGTCCTTGGAACAGGCCACCTCATCTGCCCCACGGCTATCAGCAACCATCACTGTGTTCAAATAGATGGATCTGGACCATTTTACACTGCCTTGCACACAATCCATGCTCCAGCAAAACTGGATTTGGAGAGACTTTATAGCAGGCCTGATGTGTCTTCTTGCAGAAAAAAGAGATAGCAGCAAGATCTGCCCTTTTTAGCCATTATCTTTGCATTGGAATTCATGAGTTATTATTGCTTTTTATCTTTTTAATCAAAATAAAATCCCTTACATTATCTCAAATCCTCCCATTAGACTAGGCCACTTGGCAGCTCCATTTAGTCAAATCTCTCCTTGCCTCTGAAAGATTCAGTGCACACACTTAGGAAATAAGAAAACAGCCAATTTGAAAATTAAACAAGATTAGCCCAGAAAAGAAACTTTGCAGAAGGACAAGGAGAAATACACCTGATGGGAGGATCTGTTGGAGCAAGGATCATGGAGCCCTGCATCAGCAATGCTGGGGTGCCTGTGGGAGTTGGGGAGCACAGAGCTGGTGGAAGGACAGTCCTGGTCTGTCTTTGCCCTGCTTACATTTCTCCAGGCAGTTCCTCATTGACAGGTCAAGCAGGTGACACCACAACACCCTGTCTGGTTTAGTTTCATCTCTCTCAAGCAAGAGGGAGATGTTCTTCTGCCCTGTACACAGAGCTTCTCCTACCTCCGTGGAGGAGCACTCCGGTTCCTCTGCTCGCTCTTCACAGAGGTGTTCACCTCCCCAGCTTTCTGCAGGTACATGGAAGGGTAATAACCTGTGGTTTCATCCTTCCTGCAGTGCAACACAAAGCAACATCAGTTGCAGTCGTAACTCTGCAACCCCTTCCTCAATCCAGGAGAGAGATTTGATCATTCTTGTGGGTGGTCACAGAATCCCAGACTGGATTGTTTGGAAGGGACCTTAAAGGACCTCATTCCAATCCACTGCCACAGGCAGGGACATCTTCCCCTAGAACAGGTTGTTCCAAGCCCTGTCCAACCTGGCCTTGAACTCTTCCAACTCAGGACATTCCATGATTCATGGTTCGTGCCTGTCCCCTGCTGGTGCCATGTGGGTTACCTCTCATGTTCCTTGCAGCTGGGATGAAAGTTGAGGTTTTGCAAAGCAAAATGTGCCAGAACAATTAGAGGCAAAATAACATGCATTTTTTTTCCATCTGCCTCCTTTTTGGATATTTCTGAAGCCCTCAGCAGAAGAATCTCCAGCTGCAATGTTTAATATTTGGCAAAGAACAGACTGTGAGAAACAGCCCTGCAAAAGGAAGTGCTGGGCAGTGGCACCAAAGAGGCCATGGCTTTCAAGGCCCTGATGTGGAGAACCAGGGGTGCTCCCTTCCCTCTGCCTGAATGCCGCTTGCCCGACCTGTTCTTGGCATCTCTCACCTGATGACCCACCAGCCATCAAGAAGCTTGTGGATGACTTCAATGGTATCGCCCTCCTTGAGGGTCAGCTCATCCTCTTCCACAGCAGTGTAGCTTTTCCAGACGATGTATGCCTCACCTACACACGAAATGGGGATGGTGGATCATGTGCTTACACCCCAGGGATGGGGGCTCAACCTCCCCAGCCACTGAAAAGAGGAAGCACCAGAGCATTAGGAGGCACCCTGTATTTTAGGCAAGCCTCAGGGTGCTTCAGGTTTGGATTCAGATTTCCCCCAGTCTTGACATTGCCCATGGCTCATCCCAGCCCCTTCACCATCTCTCCAGAAGAAAGTTTTTGAGTGCAAGCAGAGGAAGCCCACCTATCTCTGCTGGAAAGCGTGTTCAGAATTCGAGTGGTGAAATAAGGCAGAAGGAAGTGTTGTGCTAATAGAGCCTGTTCCAGAGCTGTGAAACCCACAAAGCTGAAGCTTGTTGAGCAACTGGCACAAGTCTGCAGGATCCTCCCTCTGCTCCACGTGATAAAGCCCTGCTGTCATGGCAGGGCGATGCACAGGGCAGGGAGTGGGGCTGGGCCCTGACAAGGACAGCACAAAGAGCCTGCACCTGATTTGGATGCTGCACCGTGCTGTTCTGTTAAGCCAGCACCTCAGCCTTCACCCAGCCAGCTCAGCACGGCCACTGGGTAAAGATGCACATCTGTGATCCGCCAAAACACAAATCTAACGCTGAGTTGCACGTCATGGAAAGCTCCCAAGGTTGACAGTGAAGCACCAAGCCATGAGATTTATCCTTCCTGGCAGTTCCTACAGCAGCATCTCTCTGCCCAGTGGTCCTGCTCAGTCTGAATTGCCCAGCTTTGCAGTGAGCCAGCTCATTGGAGAGCTGCAGCGAGTTGTGCTCTGACGCACACCCTGGTCACCCCAACTTTTTACCTGCATAGTTAGGCTCCGGCTCTTCAGACTCATCGGGACCATCCATCGGCTCCAGATAGGCAGCAGGGACCCAGCCTCGTTTATTCTTCAGTTGACAAAACCACCAGCCTGCAAGGAAAGCACTCATGGGCAAGAGCAGAGAGTGTTGTGGGGACTGGCACCAGGTCTGTCCCGGCCAGGGGAGGGGCAGGCATCTCCGTGACCTGTCACTGTCGAAGGGACAGTGCTGGGGCCAGCCTCTGCTGATACATTGCAACCAGAGAACTTGACCAGTTCATCCTGTTCCTGCTGGGCAGGAAGCCTCACAGGCTGAGGCATGGCCAGGATGTTGCACAGTTTTCTAGAACTGCCCCTCACCCTTCAGCCTTCACTGCCATAACTAGCTCACATGCTGTGTTGGGACACAAGATGCAAGGGCAGTACTCATTCCTGCTGAAATTGTGGCAGGGAGGGGGCTGGCCCTCAGGGGCCCTCCAGAGGGATGGACACATACCGTTCTCACTCTTCTCCACGACATCTACCATGTCCCCAGCTTTGAGAGACATCTCAGATGTGGAACTCTTCTCATAGTCAGCGATGGCTCGGTACGTTTGCAGGACAATGGGGCCCGTGATGTCTGCATGGGAGAAGTGACGGATTTTCCCTCCTCCAGCCCCCAACCCAGAAACGTCCTATTTCAGGCAGGCCAAAAGCAGCCCCAGGACAGCCCAAAGTGCCTTCCCAGCCTCTTTCAGCCCCAAACCAGTTGTATTTCAGGACAGTGACTTATTCCCCCTGAGGATTTGGCTTCCCAGCAGCTGCAGCTCTGGGACAGCGATCATGCTCTTGGTGAGGGTATCTGCCGTGGGATGGCAACCCCTCTCCCCAGCAGGCTTTGCTGCTGCCGAGGCAGCCACCTGCAGACCTCTTACCAGTGGGGTTTTTCTTGGAATCCTTCGGCAGGAGAAAGACCTCAGGCTTCTTGACCCTAGACAAGTCAGAGCAAAGGCAGCTCAATGCCAACCACCTCTATCCATCAGCAGCAACACCCTCCCTGCAGGCTACTGCCAGCACCCAAGGCCAGGAATGCAGGATTTCCCTCAAAATAGCAGGCAGCTGGACTCACTGGCTGTCTGTGACAGGGTTCATGTCATCATGACGGACCTTGAAGAAGTTGACCACATGCAAGCACCGGGAGATCTTGTGGGGTAGGTTGACCAGTGTGTAGCAGTACTCGGCCAGTGTGCCCTGCCTGTTTTCAGTTGAGCGCTGCCCATCAAACCACTTTGGGGCTGTGGGAGAGGAAAAAGGGCTCAGAAAAAGCAGACAGAGAGCCTTGTTTTCAGTACTTTCCCAAGCATGCTGCTCTGAATCATTAATTTTGCCCTGCAAACAAGTGGGTCTGGCCCCAAAGTGCTGTATGGCTGCAGTGTGGCAATAAGATGAAGATCTGCGGGAGCACAGCTCATGCAAGCCCAGAAATGATCCTGTTTGACTCCATTTCAGTTTTAGGGTAACTCCTACATGCGTGTTCAGACTAAGCCCAGCTGCTGGGCCACAAATACAGCAGATGCACCAGGGCACCAGGAGGGGCTCGGGGACCAGCCTGCAGCCAAGGAGCTATGCTTATCCTCCCATCCCACTGGCCACAGCGTTCTTGACCCCAGAGCTCTAAATACTGCTGGCAATCCTGACCCCCAGCAGTGCTGAACCACATGATGGGGGTGCTTTTGTGCAGTCGGTGGCACCCCATGCCCCCCCAGCAGTCTGACACCTGTCTGGCCCCCAGTGCTCTCAGTTCTTCAAATGGAATAAGGATGCTTTGAACAGCCCCAGCATGGTGGGGGCAGCACGTTGGAAGAGGCCCAGCATGGTGGTGGTGTTAGTCCAGCTGCAGCAGAGCCCCTCCAGACTGGCATTCACACTGCTGCATAGTGCAGGCTTACTCCTCCTCCAGAGATGTTGACCACACCTGCAGCTCTTTTTCAGGCTCCCTTCTGCCTCCTTTAAAGCAGGAAATTAAATAAAATGGGGAAGTTTTCTGACGTGCACCTTGCTTGGGAACAAAGTGTCAGTGTTTGGATCAGGAGTTCACTCCCTGTCATTGAAGACATATTGCATTGCTTCCTCTTACAAAGTAGCTGTGTTTCCGTAAGGGCATTAAGCCAACCCCAGCGATGGTGTCACCAAAGGAGGGCTCAGCTCAGCTCCACTCAGTTCAGCCTCCCCAAAGCCAGACACTTTGCACCAGCCAGAAGTCACAGCTGATGCTTCTGGATGTGCCTCTGGGGTGCCATCTTCAGAGAGGAAGGACGGGGTCTGTGGGGCTGCTGAGTGTTGAGAAGAACCACTGCCGCTGCTCAGATCTTTCTGGGGTTTTGATTTCAAGCCTGGTGTACAGGAAATACTGCACCATGCACCTGTCTGGGAGGCAGCCAGCACAGCTCAACCCACCAGGGAATTTCCCAGCTAGCTGCAATTTCTATTCACCCCCCAGCCGCGGTGCTTGCCCCTCACCTGGCAAGTGCGGGATGATCCGGTTCTCTATGTTGATGTCCCCGGATTCAATGGGGAACATCTCCTTCAGCGCTTTCTGCAGAGCAGAGCCAGGCATGACAGTGAGGATGGCACCAGGGGAACACTCTGTGACATCCACTCCCCTGTCCCTAGCTTGCCTCCTTTCCTGGTGCTCGCCCTGCTGCCACTAGCATGTGTTGGCTGGATCCCACACCTCAGCACTGGGAGAAACTTGCCCGGGGACACAGAGCCAATGGCTCCCACCTTCAAGGGGCAAAAGAGATTGAAGGACTGGACCCAGGAGCCTCTTTTGAACCAGGTTTGCTTTGAGGCAATTTCAGATGGAATTCACCCTCCTTCCACCCCCCCACCCCACCCCGGGCCCACATGTCTTGGGAGGACTCACGTGGAACTCATATATCTCAGTAAAGCGGCGGTAGACGACCTTTTCAGAGAGGTCATTCCACTTCACCAGGAACATGTAGACCTGAGGGGGAAAGCAGAGGCTGCAGTTCTGCAGGCAAGTGGGACCCCACACCCCACTGTGCCCGGGGAGCCCTGTGGATGGTCCAGTTTTAGATAAAATTGAATGTTTTCCTTCCACCACCCCAATGCGAGTAGCTCTGCCTTGCCAGCAAACAAACTGGACACTAGGGGAGCTTGGCAGGGACGGAAGCATGCAGGTGGGTGGCAAACAAAGAGGAAAAAGACCTTTCCAAGCCTGCAAAGTAACCAACAGCTTGCAAAGGAGGTGCCCGAAGTCTTGTATGTTCAGTACATTTTAGTCTCTGGCTGCCTCCAGCTCATGTTATCAATCATGACCCCCTAAAAAGGAAGCTTTTAGGCCCTCAGTCACATTTCTCTAAGGAAATTTGTTGGCCAGGCTTTTTACCCTGGCCAGCCCGCTGTCCTCACTTGCCAGAATGCTGCTGAGTACTCACATAGTGCTGGCTGGGGAAAAACCTTTTCTCGTAGCCCAGCAGTTCGATGTGCCGGATGAAGGCATCCCCCATTGCTGCTCCTGCTCGCAGTGTTCTGCTCCAGACCCTGCTCCTGCCTGTCTGGGTGTCTGGGCACTCTCCCCTCCCCTCTGCCCTCGCACAGCTCTGCTTTGTCTTAGAGCCCTGGGGAAGCGGAACTCCGGCTGCAATCGCTCCCGTAATCGTTTACCCGCTGTGGTTTGTACTGAGTCGGTGTTTCCCGTGGCAAGTTCCCAGCCCAGACCCTCCAGGGGCTCCAGGACTGGGGAGGAGGTGAGCCGGGAGGCCTCTGGGATAACCTGAAGGCACCTCTGGAATCAGAGGACAGTGAAGGGTAAGGGTGAGGGCCAGGCTGGCTGCCCTGATACCCAAAGGACTCCTGACTGCTGATGTTGTCTCGTGAAGGCACAGGGTGCTGCAGCAGAGGGTTGAGGACAAGTGCCTTGGCAGTGACAGCCAGAGACACCTTTACCCTCTCTATCAGAGATGGAAGGGCTGAATGAAACATGTAACGCACTCCCTGAGCCCCAGGAATGGCAGTACTGTCTTCTGTGTGGCTGGGAATGACAGGTAGGGAATCTGGGGCACAGCACAGGCAGGATGGGGCAGCCATAGGCTCAGTATACAAGAGCCCCTCCCCTTGCATTACCATTTCCTTTCAGCCACTTGCAGCTTCCCCAAAATCTGCCACCAAAAGGCTTTCTTGAGGAGCCCCCGAGGACCTGAGCCAGTCCCAGCCTTGCTCAACACCTTACCTGGGCACAGGGCTGAATGGGAGGGGACCCCAGGTATAGGGAAACCCCAGAGTGGGCTGGAGACAGACCCCCATGTCCTGCTGGGAGAGCAGGAGAGTCCCTTGCTAAGTCCTTCTGAAATGCCAGTGCACCAGCTGCATCCATCTCCTTCTCCATCCTCAGTCCTGAGCAGAAAGACCTGAAGGGATGTGAGAGCTGCAGGGATCAATCCCACACTGCTTGCCTTCAAAGGTGTACCCAGGAGCACTTTTGTCCCCACCTAGGGCACCCTCAGTTACAATGGGCACCAGAGGTGGGCAGTCACCTGACAGAGCCAGGACCTGCTCTCCACAGGATCCTTGGAGGAGCCCAGCTCCAGCCAGCTGTGAACACTCAGCTCCATCCCTGACTCTGCTCCATCCCTTCTGGAACCCTGCCCGAGCGCAGCTGATGTTCCCAGCAGTCCAGCACGTTGCCATGAGCTGGGTGCTGGAGCAAACCCAGCCCCATGCTCAGCCAGGAGCAGAGATGCCTTGGGCAGAGAGGGAGAAGTCCCAAACCACAGCAGAGCTGACAGGGGCTCTCCCTACTGAGCAGCAGCAGCAAACCCTGGCACAGCATCAGCCCAATGCCCTTGTTAGATTGTAAAGACAAAAGCTTGCTCTGGCTGCATTAAAAACATCAAATACTAATTGTAGCCCTCCCCTAGAACCTGGGTGTGGTACTTGCAGCTGTGCAATAGTAAATGGTCATTTACATTCTGTTTCTTACTATTTTAACATGGGGACTTCCCTATATGCAAGGCAAAATTACACAACCACAGACATTAAAAAAGATCCATCCAGGGCTGTTTGGATTCTGCTCTGTTGGTCACCAGATAACTGCTGCTTATGCAGAACACCATAAACTTTGTCATAAAAGCTAATTTCATAATTACAATTGTTTGTACTAAATTTAAAACTGCATTACAGACAGTACATTACTGGAAACCACTTAATTCACATGTTTCTTCCTGTTTCCTCATTCCTCATCTTGTGATGTGAGAAATGAGTGGTTTTAGATGCCACTTTCAGTGAAGTTCACAGCAAAACACCACCTGTAACTCAGTGTGATACACTGCTGAGCGTTCCATCAAATGTCTCACAGCTAATACATGTCAAGAAGCATCATTTTAGAAGAGTCCTCCAAGAGAAGCATCCCATCTGAACAAGCTAAGTTGTGTTGGTTTTGCACGGCCTGGTTTTTGGTAGCAGGGGGGCCACAGAAGTGGCTTCTGTGAGAAGCTGCTGGAAGCTTCCACCATGTCCAGCAGAGCCAATCCCCGATGGCTCTGAAGATGGACACGCTGCTGGCCAAACCTGGGCCAATTAGAGATGATGGTAATGTCTCTGTGGTAACAGATTTAAGAGTAAATCAAAGCAAAGGTGGTGGCGCAGTTTTAATTCCAACCAGAGAGGAGGAGGTGAGAACATGTGAGGGAAACAACACGGCAGCACCAGGGTCAGTGGAGAAGGAGCGGCAGGAGGTGCTCCAGGCACCGGAGCTGAGATTCCTAGTCAGAGCTCTGGCAAGCTGTTGGAATTTTATTTATTTATTTATTTGTTTGTTTGTTTATTTATTTATCTATTTAATTATTTATTAGTACAGCCAAGGCTTTTTAGAGCACATCTCATGTACTACTCGTTTGAAAATGAGTGAGATTTTCATACACGGTCAACATCTTAAAAGTCTTCTAACTATTAGGACTATAGGTAGATAATTTCTTAATATAAAATTGGTATTTGGAAGGTATAAATATTGGTGTAATTATTTTGTCAGACTAATTTCTCTCTACTGGATAGAACTCAAAATGTCTGAGACCAAAAAGAGCCTTCAGCCTTGAGTGCCAATGCACCCATCAGCACTACTGCCCACCCGGCAGTGGGCCAGACATGATGCACACCATGTAAGGACTCCAGTCCCTCCAGCAAAACCACTGCAACCACTTTCACTTCATTTTTCTTTAAGCTCCTGCATACAAAGTTTCAGTAGAGCCACTCTGCTGTTACACGCTTGACAAGGCTATACCCTGGAGTTATTTACAGTCCCTCTGCTGTGACACTTTGCCCTCATTTTGAGTGAGCACTAACGACTTCACCAGCAATAGAATAGCTGGGCAGGCAGCTGTGCAAAAAAGTGCCTCCTAAAGAGGGCTGCCATTAAAGAAGGGATGAACCATCCTGCTTTTTCAGAAGAGGAAGTCAAGCCAGCTGAAACCCAGAGAAAGCTGCATTAGCTCATTTCCCCATTCTAAACATGTCCAGAAGCAAGTGTGAAACCTGGTCCCAAACTACTGCTCGAGGTTCATTAACTGAGCATGTCTGTTCAAGTGATCAGCAGGAAATTGTGTTGGTGGTTGTAATGTGGACAGTGCCCACAGGGCTGGGTTAACAGGTAAGGTACGGCAGCTGGGCACATTCCACGGGGCTGGGAACGGCGGTCTGCCAAGGCAGGAAGGCAGCACGGCACCAACCACCACCAGCTCCTGTCTGGAGAGAAGGAAGGCAGGACCGGGATGAGCGTTTTCAAAATGCCTCAGCATGGAGAGCTAACCCTGCCCCTGCTGACATCACCAGCACAAGGTCCCAGTATTGACGTGAGAGCACCTAGATCTGCATGGAGCAATTGTGAAACACAAGCAGAATGTGTATCTTATCTCCAGAGTGACAGAGATGTGCTGCTCTGAATTTACCTGCTGAATTTCAGGTTGCTCCCAGGGAACAGACCCTGCACTCAATTGAATTTAAGGCTTCAAAATTTTCCTTGAAGATACAACCACCTCACCCACCCAGAGCTGAATTTCTGTCTCAAAGGCATGACTGAACCTTACTCCTTTGCTGTCAGGAAGTAACCATGCTGCATGTTCTACCTGCCTACAGAATTACTGCTAGGACTTGATTTGATTTAAAAGGCATAACTGTATACTGCACGGACAGTCATGAAAAACATCAGAAAGGTCTTTATTTCTTCATCAGGGAATATGATTTACCATGTGTGCATTATGCGATCATCTCAAATTCATGGCAGTAAAAGAGAAACCTTTACAAGTAATCTGCATCTTTAGAGATTATCATATAGCCAGAACTGTACATCTCTTATGGTTTGTGAAACTTTAAAAAAAAAGGTGTAGATAAGTCTCTTACACGTTGTGGGGCATAACCAGGACTAAGGGGACTTAATTTAATTGTATTCACAGAATATTCTGAGGTTTTGACATAATAGGATTTAGAGGAGGTTGTAGCATGTTTCCATAACTAGTTCTAGATGAACAGAAGAGCATCTCCCAAAGCCTTCAGCAGAAAAGCTCTCACATGAGTCCACCCAACTATTGTCTACGGCAGGACTGCAAGACCAAACCCATCATATATGAACTGTGTGATACTCTGATATAACATGCACTTAATCCACACACTGGAATACTGACCATTTCACAGCCCATCTCATTAATGCATACTAATCATCAAGTGAACCAGTTTATCTTTTATTTAGGAAAAACATATTAATTGTGATAAATACAATAGGAAAAATTAGCTCAAATATACAGATACCGTTGTCCAATTAGCCATTAAAGTAATAGCTGAAAATTAATGTGGAGGTTTTTTTTCTCCAAAGTAAACAAACTGAACTCTTCGCAGGAATTTTTCATTACAAAAGCTAAGATGCATTCAGGTACAGTGAAATTCAGCTTTATTGGAAAATGCAGACAGCCTCAGCTAAGTCCCTGTTGATTTTAATCCTTGTCATCTCCCCAGCACTGCCGCATCAAATTTAATCCTTAAAATATATTCCAAAGTAAACTCAGACATTTAAAATCTACAGTCATTGTTTGCTTTAAGTCAATTCACAGAACTGCTGAAAAAGTAGACATTTCTATCTAATAGTACAAAAGGGTTTGTATAGAAGATACTTCTCTTATACAGATATATTACACAGGTCAAGACAGGCCCAGCAGGCTCTTCTCAGAACCGGATGCTTCTGACTAGGTAAGAGAAATTACAAAAGCAAGTTAGTTTCATTGGAGCCTTGTGTCTTATTACAACTTATATATAACTTATATATGTAACTTATTATGAGCAGTTTGTAATCTATTTTCCAGTTCTTTAGGCTAGATTCAGCAAGTATGCAGAAGCTGAATATTGCTCTCAATAAATATGAGATTAAATGTGTGCCCAAGTGGTCTCTGTCAGAATTTAGAACAAATATTTATTTTAGTATAAATTCAGTGGATGGCCTAAAGCATCTAAAACTCTGAACCACTGCAGCATCAAACTGTGCAGCCATTGCTCAGACAACATTTCTGTGACCTTTAATTGACAAGTGAGATGTTTTTTTGTATCTCACTGGCTGCAGTGCTTCCCATGACGAATCAAAGTTTTTCTTTAGTATATTGTATCCTGCCACATTCAATTTTATGACAAATACCTCCAACACAGACTTCATTGATTTCATAAAACCACCACTGCTGTGCCTGTAATGCTCAGGGCACACAGTTGGGATGCTGGTTTGCCAGCTCCTGCAACTTTCCACCACATCATTTCATTGTCCCGATGCCACCTTCTGTGTCCTGGGCTGTGTTCGTGCTGTACGGGTGGAGGGCCACGGCCAAGGCTGTCCCTCAGCTCCAAAAACTTAGATGATGCCAGGAACGAAACCCACAGGCTCCAGGCTCCACTAGCCAATGCTTCATCTAACTTTATACCAATCAAATCAAATTGCTGAAGTATCAAATGCTGCATAATGAGGAAGGTCTCTGGGTTTCAGTATTATCAAAAAACTGAAATGGGAAGAAGTGCTACCGTTTTCTTTGAATGAAGCACAGAGACTCCAAACCATGTGGGTCAGCATTTTAGATTTGGTGATGTGATAGCATTGCTATCATTGTTCTCCACCACCACAAAACCATAATTTTTAGGAACAAGTGAAGTTAAAATTAGAGTAAGAGAAAGATTTGGATGTTTGGGCATTTTAAATTAAACTAGGCTTTTCATAAAAGTTACCAGAAAAGAAAGAAAACATTTAAAGGAGGTTGGTTGTCCCCAGCCAAAACTATAAAAATATTATTCCTTGACAGGTGTTGACTTCAAGAAACACTGAATTCTCTTACCCAGTATTGATAAGATCTACGACGTCAGGTCTGGATCTTGCTTTATTTGAAATTTTTCTTCTGTATCTGTGTTATCTGTTAAAAAAGTAGTAATGAATGAAAAGAAGTGGAACTTCCCCACCAATTTTGTTACTGTTGTACTTAAGTAAAAACTTATAAAAACATGAAAAGCATTAATTATCTTTTTTAACTATTAATGATAAATAAAAGCATATTCATAGCAATCTGGTTCTGTGGAAATTACCATTTCCACTGCAATGTAAAGCAGCTTAGGATCTTCAGAGCACTCTAGTTCTTAATGAATGGAAATAAAATTGCCATTAGTAGGACTGCTTCTCTCTTAACTAGATACAGACTTCTGCATTATTCCATTTCAGTCAGTCCAAATCAAATTTTAACCCTAGCTAATTTTCAAGGCACAGTATCACACAGGAAGGCATTATGATATGTTTAAAAAAAAAATCATGTTGGCTAAAGCATTCATCACCTTTTGATATAGTTTTGTTCATTGCAGGGATGCTTGGAGGTAAACCAAAGGAATCTTGTGTCTGTATAGCACTGTCCATATGACCCAGAGGCTAATTCTGTTCTTTTTACAGAGAATATGATGTTGGAAGGAAATTGGTTTTTCCCTGAAGTTGTTTGGAAGGTTCAGCGTGAGAGTAATTCATCACTACAAAGCCAAGCTGTTTCACCACATGATCATTTTATACCTTCCAGCCTAGTTCTGCAGTGATTTTGGGTTCTTTAGCCACTGTGTGCCTTTTTACAAAAACATTTCTGTAGTTACAGTGTCTGAAGCCAGTTTTGGATGACAAATTTGTAACTACACTTTTCTATCTCTTCCAAACCATCACATTGAAGGCCCACAGTTAAATTTCCTCCACATGACAGTATTCAGGAACAACTGTCTTTCTCCTTCACCATCTAGCTTCAGCAATCCCACAGAGTTTTGGCATGTTAAAGACATCTGATGTTCTGGCCTTCACAACTGTGAGCTTAAAATCTGCAGCTCAGCTCTGCTGTGACTCACTCTAACGTTTGCCTTCTTCCAGTCTTGATTGCTGCAACAGGGTCGGTCCATACTCCAAGAAAGACTGACTTAAAACCCTTGGAGTGAACCTGTAACTCAGCTTGTAACACTCATTCCGGTGAGAATGTTGGCTTGGCTTAGAGTTCAGTGACATGATGGGGAAACTGAAGCAACGGAGGCTGGAAAGTGAATTTCCATGGAAAAGGGTACAGAAGAACAGGAGCATTGAGATTTGCTGCTTTCTCTTTTGGGGCAATGTAAGCAGGATTAGGAAATGAACTAAAGTGGAGAGTCTCAAGATGAAAATGGCTGATGCACAGCAGCTGCCATCCCAGGGCTGTTGGCTGTGTTGCTGCCAAGCTGCCACAGACACATCAGTGAACCCTTCTCGGGACCACCTGACACAAAGGCAGCACCCCAGCAAACTACCACAGCACCTTGGATCCCCCTGGAACCACAGCAAAGACAGCTATGGCCATCCAGGGCCATGCTGACAGGCTGGGGTACAGCAGAGGCAGCATTTACAGGAGGAGAGCACACAGCAGACAACAGCATCCCAACGTTCAGGTCAATTCCGTGTTCCTAATGCACCGAGACCACGTGCAAAAACACACGGGGGATAGAAAACCTACAGCTTCCTTGGTCTTACATATACCTATGTACTAGAAAACACTTCACCAAAAGGGTTGTCAAGCCCTGGCAGAGGCTGCCCAGGGAAGTGGTGGAGTCACTGTCCTTGAAGGGATTTAAAAGCTGTGTAGATGGGGCACTTGGAGAGATGGTTTAGTGATGAGCTTGGCAGTATGGGGGCAACAGTTTGACTTGATGTTCTTAGAGGGAGTTCCAAACAAAATGATTCTGTGATTCTATCTGAAAAGGATACAACTCAAGTATATTCTTGGACAATAGGAAAGTTGGATGTTTTTCAGAGTTTAAGTGCTAGAAGAACAACAATACGCCACTCCCTTACCCCCAACACAGTATATCCGAGCCAATATGGCATTCAGAGTTCCTGATGATGGCAATCACTCACTTGCATCAATTGTGGAAACTACCACACTGAATAACTAGATGCATCATTCAGGATATGAACAGTCACTCAGAGCCTACGTATACGCATAACTCACCAACCACAAACAATTCATAAAACTCCTTTGTAAAATTCTTTAAATAGTAACTTTTGCTGCAAAGTATTTTTCATGTGGTGCAGCATGATATTACTATAAATGAAGAAATGAGCCAGGAACCAGTAAAAGACCTTTTTTTTGTTTGTTTTGACTGACCTGACTTTAAAAACAGATGCAACTTTGTTCAGCATTACTTAAAAATATTTAGTGATAATAACTGAAGACAAACACTTACCTCCTAGAGATACTTCTATTTGGCTTGGTTCAGCTGGCTCTTAAATGAAAAAAAAAAAACCAGTCAAATGAATATGAATATAGTTTCAACAAGATTAATCAGATTGGGGAATTTTCCCTGAAAAAAGCACCTCATTTTTCTTTATGAATCAGATACAGATACAGATACAGATTTGTCTGAGATAAATTTGTATAACTTTCTATAGTCTGCAACAAAATACAAAAAAACCCCAAACATTTATTACATTCAACTATGTAACACTTTCTCTTCCAAGAATGGTTCACTGTGGCAGACATTATCACCAAGACCCAGAACAACATAATGTGCACTTGTACAGAATACACCAAATTTGGAACAGCTTAAAGAAAGAGATGCCACTTCTCCTAAGCATTGTCTTTGATGGCAAGTATGTGTACTTTGGGGGAAGAGTGGGAAGGTGCATAACAGAGGACAAGAAGTATGTTTTAATTCCATGCTGAGTTTTCTACTTTCTCTGCATGGCTTGTAGATGAACATGTTCTGGGAAAACCATTTAACTTTTTTAACACTGCAGATGTTAAGGACTGACAGACTGCAGCAAGCTCACAGATCTTCAGCAGCTGATCTCCTCCCTCCCACACTTCCACACGTAAACAGAGGAGCCAGTAGTTTCCTTTATAATAATTTTCATCGTACATCGTCCCTTACTCTTAAAATGTTTATCAGATGTTTTCGTTTTCCAGTTTCTTTGTGTAATGATTTACTTAGTCAATTGCAAAAGTTTTCCCTGCACTACATCAACTTAGGATACACATTTTTAAAAGGTATATGAACATTTAGAAGCTGTATTGGATCAAAGCGAAGTTGCTCAACCACATTTACTTTAGTTGATTCACAGCACAAAGCGAAGTTCTCCGTTCAGACTAAGGTGATGTGTGTGCAGTCCCAGATGCAGTCTAGCAGAGGTTACAGAGCTTGCCAGCAGGCAGAAATTCCATCCAGACCCCATTGCCAGCTATGCAGGCAAACTTCACTTGGCTGAACATGCAGAAATGCATCTGAGTTACGCAGACATCAATAAATGGATACTGAATTGGCACTACACATTGCCCCTACTAATCTTTCTTTCCAGCTCACTCATCATCTGCAAAAATCAAATCAAGGAGCACACCAATGACACAGCTTGAAGAAAGTAGAGGCACTTTCCACTAAATTATTAATATTTAACAGCTATAAAAGTGTTGCACACCATTTCTCAAAATTAAATGGCTCATCATGAGCAGCTTATACCTAGGACATGACTCCTAATGACATCTGCCAATAAGATGCAGAACTCCATACCCCACCCCTCCTGCAAGGACACGTGTCACGCTCTGCATCACCTGGAAGTACTGCAGCTGCTGCTGGTGCTGTAGGTGGTGCATCTGCTTCAGCTTCTTCTATCAGCTCTAAGATTAGACACGATCACTGTTTAACTTCACAATGAAAACAGTTCACATGCAACACAAGGACAACCTTTGAAACTGCAAATCCTGAAACTTGGCACGTGAACAGGTTACTAACACTTGTGATTGAGATGCAGTTCAAATTTTTCTGTTACAGGAAAAACATTCTCTGTCTTGCCTGCAAGCACCAAAAATTTCCTCTTAAGTTTCCACATGTTCTTCAGATGAAGAAAAAAACATCACACTTATAAGCAGTAGGCTCAGAGCCTTTCAATCGTTCACCTTGGTATCCATCAGTATTAGATCATTTTGATCATAATTAGTGGACATAGGTAATGCCCAAACCTCTTGTGGTCCATGGACCAATCTGCTCCCCCAGTCCCAGCACACACTGACAACTTGTGCTGAACTGACAACAGTTCAATGGATTCTTTCATTTCTAACTGAATTCCCTGGAAATACTATTACACATTTACTTGCCTGGAAGGCTCCCCCTTGCAAAGAGACCTCCCTTCTACCTCAGAATTGCACCTAGCTCTGGTGAGCAGGTCAGTGGGAGTTACTGGCTACAATATCTTCTTGAGAACACCTCATACTTGCAGTGCATAGACCTCAGCTTGTTAGCTGGAATACACTGGTGGCTGAATGTATTTGAACAAACACTGGTCCACTAAGGCTCCAGCTGGGTAAGGCCAAATTGTGACAGTTTATTTGGCCTCTGAATTTCTAATCTGACATTGGCTCACAAAGAACACGACACAAGGGACACTAGTGACAGTGCTTTGTGGTTTGTGTTTTCTCCTAAATTACATCTAACAACAAGGTCACAATTATTTCAGCAACCAAAAATACTCTACCTTTCCCTCCCGCTACCCCAAACAATTTCATTGTCAGGGCCAAATTGGCCATGGCACTTCAGCTAACTACAGTCTGCCTCCCTAAACCATTATAGATTCAGCAGAATGCAGAATTTTTCACTGGAACAGAGTTGTGCAGCTACTGGAAAGCTCTTGCTTACTAACTGCTACTGTGATGGATTTAAACCTACAATGTAGAAACTCTCATGTATGTCTGTTGCTCAGTCATGATTCTAAATTTCTTTGGGACTCTGCAGCTGAAAAATACAAAATCAGTGTCTTGCATTTTCATATCAAGTCAATGCTAATCTTAAACTGTTTAAATGTAAATTTATCCCCCTGCCCTCAAGTTAACTGTACATACATGTTTAGTCAGGAAATCTTAATGAGAAATATACAGACAAGAATTACACAGAGACCTTAACAACTTGGGGCCTCTGCCACTAAAACACAGTGTAGAAAATGAATCTTGCTAGGTTACAAAAATATGTTTGTCATCAGTGTCTCATAAATACTTACGATTGTTAATCACAAGTCCTGGAAATGGTCTGGAAAAAAAAAAAAGTTACTGATTCTAAAATGCACTGCATGGCATTTCCTCCCAATGCAACCTCCTCATACCTTCTATAATAGAGGTCATGCTAAAAATGAAAAGAAAGTCAAATAAAACAGAAGGAATAGCAGCTCTTGGGCACTTTGGTTCTTCAAAACTAGCATTTTGGAAAGTAACATATATGGTAGAGCTAAACCTTTCCCTTGGTCACCATTATTTAGCAAGGGGTCACCTCTTCTTCAGGGTTCAATTCAAAAACACACATCAAAGCCCTTTTGGTTAGAATATGCCATGACTAAAGGTTGAGAATTCAGACTCCTTAGTAAAATCTATTTAAGAAATTTCTCTCTCTAAAGATAAACTAAAGCTTTTACACTCCTGTGAACTCTCAAATCTATGATTTGAGAAATTACAGAAACTGATAAATTTTTATTTTCAACTCCTTCTTAGAATGATTCCAAAGTTTAATCTACTCTGCTTCATGCATACAAATTAACATTGTATATATGTGTTTGTGTGTATATATGTCTACAGAGATATACACATACAAATGAAATTCTGCTATACTGTAATTGGACAATATTGTATTTTTAAATATTGAGTAAAAACCAGTAAGCTCTGAACTTGTCTCAAAACTTGATATTATGACTGGGAGAGCAAGGCCCAGGAAACTGTAGGACTTTTTTACACATTATGATCAGGTTTCAACTCAAAAGACAGCTCACTGTAATATGCAGTATTAATAATATGCCCTTTGTCATAGTAAATTGGACATGTCCTCCTTCATTCATGCTAGGAACATCTGGGCTTCATTTGACCTGATATATTGTTATCCAAAAAGAGCCAACACGTATTTGAAGATGTACTACAACTTCTATTCTCTCACGTTTATTCCAGCTATGGGGCTGTGCTCACAATCTAATTAATGGAAACTACATACCTGACGATAGTAAACTTGATAAACTTTGCTGATTCCAGAATCTTCCTCATTGAGCTCATTTCCAGATAACTGGGCGCTTTAAATGTCACACCTGGAGGCATTCCATCCACCAACACACAGCCAGGGTTGTTAGTGATTTTTCTGTATGGAACTTTTACAGGAAAATTCATACCAGTGGCTTCACCTAAGTGAGAGAGGTCGTGTTTATTTTCAAGCCTACAGTATTTATGATATTAAGAAACAAAATGCAGACAATGCTTTCTATCAGATCTGAAACTATGAAAATTCTCTTGACAATGAAACGATTACAGTGTTGGAAATGAGGTTCTGGATTACGCTCATGAACATTACAATGAGAGCATTAGTCACAACTCCAATTCTGACAGTTCAGAATGTGAAAAACACAGATTCTGCTCTTAGAAAGAGGTATAGAACAGTATATAAAAGGAGATAGCTACATGAAGGAAAACAAAGTGTTTCCTTTTATGCTATGAAAAGCAATTCAATGCAACACAAGTGAAAGAATTTCAGATAAGGAAACCCAGGTCATTACTACTGCACAATGCAAAGTAAAAAAACCAAACAATACTATACACAGCAAAAAGGCTAAATTGCATTTTTAAAATTACTCTAATCCCAAGTATTAAGAGGTCAGGACTATGAAGCCCTGAGAAGAACCATGGACTACCAGCAAAATAAATACTTCATCCATGTTGACACAGAAAACAGGAAAAGGGAAGGGGAACCATGAAGCAATCTAGACTCTTAGGACTTTGTTTAAAACACCAAACTGCCTACATCACTTACAAAAGATTATTTTTGAAGTCAAAGCACAACATTCACATATAATTCTCAAATTTGTTCATTTTAATGACCATATATATAATTCACTGTGAGTGAATATTCATTCAGTAACTTCAGTAACCATTAACTGTACCCACACCTATGTAAAAATGGGGAGTAAGAAGCAATTACCAAATTTCTGGCTAAAAAGATCATTTACTTGCTCTCTCAATTGTCTGGCGTTTTCTACTTTTGGCAGTCGCTCACTTGCATCATCTGGAAGAAATTGTTAGAATAGCATGAGAATTAAGCACAAATTTTCCCCCCCTGAAGCTTGTTTATCCCTGCATGTTTACTCAAAGCAGGTATACCCAAGAGCTTCTAAACAGGCACTGTCTTTGTTCCTCATTTTAGTAGTAACACAGAATTGTAGAAATACACAAAAATAGATGGTTGCTAAGAAATTACAGAATCCTAGAATGGTTTGGTTTGGAAGAGACCTTAAAGATCATCCAATTCCAAACCTCTGCCATGGGCAGGAATACCTTCCACTAGACCAGGTTGCTCCAACCTGGTCCTGAACACTTCCAGGGATGACTCTAGGTTTACTGTCTAGAGATGATTTTGTAAAGTAATTTAAACCAACAAATTGTATTTTACTTTCTTAGGAACATAGAACGGTATGTAAAGGTAAAAGCAAAGTGATCATTCAATAGATGGCCATAGCATGCAACATTCCTCATGGTTTCCAGTGAATCCCAACGGATGTAATAAGTGCCTGAGAAAGCAGTAATCAGTGTTAAGACAAAGCAGTTCAGCCTGCATGGTCATTCAATTCAGTCCAAGTACTAACATATGGAAGTTGTCAAGAACTGCAAATCAATATTTAATTTATTGCATCAGAAAAATGTGGATACTTCTTAACAGGTGGTTGAACTAGGAATATTCTAGAGATGTCACTGATGAAATAGTAATGAGTGTTAGATAATATTTAACATCTCAGCAAAACCAGAAAGGTAACTTACATTCTTTGTTGACTGTATTTGTATTTCAGCGAACTAGCTTGACTGCAAGAAAAAACTTCATCAAACTGAACAAGTATCATGAAGAATACATAAACAAGTAGTATGATGTGAAACCAGCCAGTATACACACCTGGTATGGTTACTTGAATGATGTTTAGGTCTTCAGCACCTGCAGTTGTGTTCACTACTGTGTTTTTTGTCGTCTTTGTTGTATTTGCTTTACTGGATGAATTATTTTTTCCTAAGAGGATTAATTTAGAAAACATTTATTAGAGAACTCAAAATCTTCAGTCTCATCTATAAAGAAAATATTGCAAAACAACAAATACTGGCAAAGTTTTCAAAGAGGACCTAGTTCCAGTTTCAAAATGGGAGCATTTATTCCATGACCTACCTACCTGACACAATTTGCAACTGGCTATCTGCGCTCCTGTCTCTGGCTCCTGTGTCATTTAGATGACCTACATACTAGGAGCAAATAATTTATCTCCAGACCTGAATAACTCCTGTGAATCCTACATTACTGGCTACATTTTGATAGAAGGTAGTGAAGAATACACTAGAGGCACAATTATTTGTGAATAACTTAATTAATACTCCCTTGTTAGAGCTATATTTAAACTGTAACTTGTAAGTGCTTTTCCCATCTTAAAAACAAACAAGCAAGCAAACAAACCAAGTAACTGCAATGTAGAATAAATCTTTCAGGAATTTATTAACACCATGCTGCTCTCATAATTCATATTTAACCCTTGAAATAAACTGTTATCTAGAAAGTTAAGCAGTTGCAAAACTCACTTTGGGGGCTTCTATCAGAACTTTCTTTGACAGCTGCCTCAAACATCTCAGGCCTGCAAACAGATTGAACATTTTACATACAATAATAAAATTACAACATCAACATTAAAGAAAATCCCATTTTCTAAAAACAGTAACTAAGTGATATCCTCTCAGCCAAACAGTCAGTCAAGAATGCAATGACTGAGAGGCTCTACAACTTCACAGAATCCCAGACTGGTCTGGGCTGGAAGGAACCTAAAGACCATCCACTTCTATGCCCCTGCCATGGGCAGGGACACCTTCCACTAGACCAGGTTGCTCAAAACCCCATCCAACCTGGCCTTCAACACTTCCAGGGATGGGACAGCCACAGCTTCTCTGGGCAACCTGGGTCATGGCCTTGCCACCCTCACAAAATTTCTTCCAAACATCTAATTTAACCCTGCCCTCTGTCAGTTGAAAGCCATTCTCCCTTGTTCTATCACTACGTGTCCTTGTAACTTCTCTTGTCACTGTTTCTGCACTGGCACAGGAGTATCTAAACCTGTTCTAGGCAAGAGAAAGAAAATTCTTACAGCCCTCATTATATGAATCTCCACTCCTCAGCTCTCAGTACACAACCAGCAAGCTTTATGAGTAGCCCATAAATGCTCCTTGCAGTAGGAACTAAACCAGTGATGTGATAACTGTAATGGGTTAAGAAATATGGACTTGCTCTTCCTCTCACAACAGGCTCTGAGAGTCTTTCAGAACAAAGAGATTATTGTATCTTGTTCCACCTGCACAAGAGCTTTCCAACCATTTCCTCAAGTACTAAAAATATTCCAGTGTGTATTTTATAGAGTAATTTAGCAACTTGGCAAAACAAAATTTCATTTTTTGGTCTACATTTCAATTCTCATGGAACAGATTATCAAAGACCTATAGGAGTCTTACTTTTTAATAAAAAATCTTATTTTGGACTTATTTCTCAGGATCTTCTCTAGTCTTGGAATCCCAAAAGTTGAAGGTTGGCGGAATGGCACCCCCTCAGGTAGTCCTTCCACGTAGAAAAGCTCTGGGAAGGATTCAAACAGTGCATATGGCACCTTCACTGGCTCACTGAGTCCCATAGCTTCCCCTGAAATGCAACAGAGCAAATAAGGTACCAGTTAGGTGACTGATGTGTACAGAAATAGAATACCTCTGGTATAAATGGAATAGAGTAGTTGGCACATACATACTCAATTAGGTAGAACCAGCAGGCTTTGCCTTTTTTTGTGACAGCTATGAGTATGCAGGAAGAAAATTAACAGTTTCAAACATAACACATTCTGTTGCAGTAAATCTCAACATAATTTGCTGAAAATTAATAATTTGCAGCCAGCTCATGCCACTGGCTTGGTCTGCATACAAGACTATACTATACAGATGGGAATCTGTATGCCACTTTGTTGGAGGCAATGCATTCTGCCTCTGTCTCTTCTAGAGAACACCACCAAGGGCAGGTGAGATGAGTGCTCTTGTTCGAAAACCCGCACTCAGAAAAGTAATGAGAAGCCATTACTTCCCAAAGTCATTAGTTTCCAAACAGCCTGCACTAGAAGAAGTGCTGGAATACGATGGAGCACGTTTCTCCAGATACCACCCATAACCCATTTTGAGTCATGCAGAGTCATACGAAGTCCCATTTATAAGCAGAGTGATGAAAGCTTAAAATGATGTGCCAGTATGCGGAATCACTCTCTCTGTGGGTCAATAAAAAGTTGTAATCCAACTACAACTTCTCCATTTTCATACCCAAATAAAATTACTGGTGGAAATGTGACACTGGATTGCAAGTACATGAGAATGATATCTGAGAATTCAGATGGGAAACTGTAAATTACACAAGGTTTGCAGGACTTCTGGAATAAACATATTAACACCTCTCATACATCTAACTGCATGTTCATAAGAAAGGCATCTCAGTAAAAAAGAATCAATAAACATACCACATTTTTCATTAAAAAGATTTTCAACTTTCTGCTTCAAGTCAGTAATTTTGGCATTCCACGCCTCTGCCAGGAGGAAATTGGAAGAATTAGATCAACACTCACACAATTAATCAGTCTTTGAATAATATTTTAATAAATATTTATTAAATTATTATGCTTGATAACTGATTTACTATGGCAACAAAATGTGCAAAATGGCTTTCAGTCTGCAAAATAATATCCACATAAATCCTCATTTTCCTGAAGCTTTGAAAGATACTGCCACTGGATAAAGCAAGGGTGATTAGAACCGAAATTAATCCAAGAGTGATCCAAATTTACAGTATCAGATAGAATAAAATCTACTCATCTGAACCGGCACCCAAAATAGTGGCAGACAGTTCCTCGTATGTTCAGTGATGCAGCCCTGAAACACACACCTCTCTCCTGAGAACTTTAATCTCTAGCACAGTTTCTACTTTAGTGGTGAGATTAAATGTCCACCTAGATCAGCACTTTGTGTCTGACAGCCATCAGAGCAATTACTAAACCAGGTTACTTGTGGCCACATTTAAAACCTCAGTCGAAAGTTTAAAAAAGTTGAAGATAAAAAAAAAAAGCCTAGGTCTAACAACAACAGGCAAGTCCAAGAAAACTGTACACAACTCTGAATACGAATACCACCCATGCCAAATCAGTATCTCATTCATTCTCAATTGGCTCAGTGGGAGTAGATAATTCCTTTCTTATAGATTTTATGACCATACAGCTAAAAAGAAAACATAGGGGACAAAAAAGGTAAAACAAATTAATATTCCTATACAAACATCAGCAAATAAACTCAGAATGTAAGGATGCTGAAAAAAAGGTTTACTGAGACACAATTACTTGGAATGCAGTTACTCATCTCATTTGACAATGAAGAATATTTCTGGATTGCAAATTGACCCTGCTTTCAATGCAGAGATTTCTGTTCCAGAGCACTGCACAGACAGGCCTGGGCCTCCATGGCCAAAAAGCTCTGGCCTACATTCATGATTCATGACTACATGACTTTCAGTCCTGTCCATCCTTTCCTTTACTGATTTTCCAGAACTGGAGAGGTCAATCATGGTAATCATGCATAATCAGCTCTGAGATCATGGCTTACTGATGTTAGTTCAAATCCTTCCTGGTCCCTACATCCCACCTAGGTATCTCTGCACAGTGATGTCAATATTTCAAATTTAGGGAGGGCTTGTGAAATTCATGCACAGTATCACATCTCAGCTGGGTTTATGCACTCGGTGATACTTTGCACCAGAAAAGTCCTTCAAGGGTCTGCAGCACTGTGCAGTAACAGACCAGCAAAAATCTAAAACTGACTCTGCACCCGAATCAGTAAGATCTAATGGATCTGTGCTGCATTTGTACAGCATACTCCATATATCATCCAGGATTTCTCTAATGCAGATTACTCCACATAATGAAGAACTGAATGTACACAAAAGCAAGAACTTCAGTCATTCACTAACTGTACAACAGAACATGAACTCAAAATATCTGATCTGTAATCAGGATGTTCCATACCAACATTACAGGAATGCATGGGTGCTAATTCCCCCAACACGTACCAAAAGAAAACTCTCTTCCTTGTGGCTTCAAAATTGTATTGGATCCACTGGTTTGAGAATTAGTTTGAGCATCTGTTTTTTGTGCTTTCTTAGGACCTATGGAGAGACATTACATAAATAACGCAGAGAGCAGAAGCAAGACATCACACAAAAAGAAAAATGCATCAAACTTGATTACTAGAGAAATCTTCAATTCTGAATCAAGAGTAGAATAAAAAAAAAGCCTTTAAGAAGTTCTAGAGTTGTATTTAAGCATTTAATACTACTGATCATGTCTGTCATTTCTCTGCTCAGGACTACATCCGTTCCCACATCTCTGCTTGGAATAATGGGCCCAAGCAAGCTGTCAAACTCCAACATTTCAGCTAAGCATCATCTACACAGTATCTAGTTTGTTTCAGAAAAGAAAAACAAAACTGTTTCAATATTGAAGTGTATCTGGAGTCTTGAAGTGGAACAGAATTTGCTACATGAGGTTACTTATTGGCTATGAAAGCTTAGAAGAACAGAAAACATTAGAAGAATAAAATAAAAGAATATCAGAAGAATATTTAAGGATATTTCTTCCATACTGTCATCAACAGTAACTTCAATCTCTGCGACACTTGAATTATCTGAAGAATTTCGGGACCTTTTTGAACTCCTTGGACTAATTGCTGGAAGCCAAAAGAACACAAGGTGTAAAGCACAAATCCTGCACAGCTAACAAAAAAACAGCTGTATTCTGAGAATTCTAACAAACTGAATTAAGTACAGTCTGAACAGTAGAGCCTCAACAATACAGTGATGCTCACAACAATTAAAAGTAGGTTTAGTGCTCTTGAAAAGGGCACACCTAGATTTTCCACTAATTCAGAACAAAAGACTTTGTTTTTTCTAAGTGTGAAGGAGAGTTCTGGTACTTTTTATTACCTAAATAACAAAACCATGACTAACATCTGAATTTTCTACAGACAAAATTTTTTTTTTTATTCTTTTCTTACAAAACAACATTATTATTTACTGCAGTTCACAGCTCTCAGTTAAATGGTTGAAGCCATTAAAAGTAAATAAAAGCTGTCAAAATTGAGTAAATTCCATTTTCTGTACTAGAATAGTTAAGTAAAAAAAGCAGATACATTTATGGTTTGAGTGTCTTTCTCAAATAATAGCAGATTTAGAGGCTACTATGCTAGATCACCTTAAATAATGCCTTTTTTTTACAACACCTCTATTTTTCAACCACAAAGACTCTCAGTCTGCTAGGGAAGCAGAAAGGAAGTATTTACAAACTGATGGCAGCAAATAATACTTATTTGTTTACCTTTTTTCTTTATTTTATTAGCCAGTCTTAGAGGCAAATGGGAAGTGACAAGCTCAGGCCTAGAAGTTGAAGAGAACAAATCCAATCAGTTGCAAGACAAGTAATACAGCAAAATGTTACAAATTTTTTGGAATTCAGTTGAGTTCCAATTCACAAAACATCAGCTCTCTACAATGAAATCCTGTTAGAAGAATAGATGGCTCTCCATCTACTATAACCACAAATAAAAGTAGAAAACATAAAGCTGTGTTTTCTATTCTGCAGTTTTTTTCTGGGTTTACTTCAAGCAAAAAAAATACAGAAAAAAGAAAAAAAAGGGGAAGGAAAAAAGCTTCCAGGTACAAGACCATTTTCCCCCTCTCAATTCTTGATGCATGAAACACACAATTTATACATCTACAGAAATTTAATGAGGAATGTATGTCCTTGTATAAGATAAAACATAAGTTCAAAATATTCTTTGTGTTTCATGGAAGCAGAATTTAGGTAGCATTTAAAGCCTAGAGCTGCTGGGAACGAAGTCAAATAACTTCAAAATCAGAGGTAAAAATAACCAAATCACAAACTTACTTCTTAATTACAAATTTGATTTTGCTACTCCCCCGGACAATTCTTTCAAGGCGTGGAATTCCAAACCACGTGGGACTCCGGAAGGGGACTCCTTCTGGCAAGCCCTCAACGACCAAGGAGTCGGGGTTTGATTCAAATACAGAATAAGGAACTTTCACTGCATCTGAAAGCCCCAGAGCTTGGGCTGAAAATAAAGATTAAATGATAAGATTACACACTTAAATGGGTGGAATTTTATATCAAGTGATTTTAAGAATCTTGTCTTACTCAAAGCTAACACCCCCCTCCCCCAAAAAAATACCCCCAGAAATATTTAAATATATTTAAACAGATTCCCTATTATTTTCTGTGGAGTAACTGAAAATGGGGACTTGGCCCATCTTGTTACAGATAATATCTAATACAGGCTTGCAGTACCTAATGTTTTATTTTGAGAACTTCTTTTCATCCAAAAGCTTTTGTGCATCATCTCTTGTCACACAACTGGAAAAATTATGGCCTAGGATGCTGTTATAAAAACATTTATGTCAGTTATAGGAAAGAGTAAGTAAAACATAGGTAAGAGGAGTCAAGATTTCCATATCTGTCCTAGTATACTTCTGATGCTTAAGAAAATACAGTAACATTTAAACAGAGGAGTTTTAAAATGCAGCAGCATTACAGAACAGTTCATTTAGCATTTAACTTACCAAACTTAATACTAAATATATCTTCTACTTGCTTTCTTAGCTTTGTGATCTTGGCATTCCAATCTTCTTTCACTGAAAACCAGAAATAGATGTCAGAGAATCACCCAGCTCTAGATACAAAGGTACATTTGAACATACTTCTTTCAACATAAAAACTTGAAAACTAACAACACAATCACATCTGAGAAGACAGGGACACACAACGAGTAATGATTATTAAGAGCAGCTTAAATGATACACATAATTCCCTCTACATAATGAAAAAATCTGTTTAAATGTAGTTACAAATTTCAAACACTGACCCAAGTACAACAATTTGTTCTTCAGAGCCTTTAGACGCAGGAAAAAATTATTTTAGTGGTTCTTACAAAACTTGAATTAATTAATCATAGTGTATAATAACAGTCTTTAGAGTAGAACATGAGGATTTGAAGAGTGCTCTGCTAAACATTTTGATTAGCATTAAAAAAAAACATCTTCAGTCCTATTCTCTATTATAAATAAAAGCCAATTAAAGGAGTGCTAGCCAGCGCAGACGATTTGTAGCTTAGATAGAGAGGAAAGAAAAGGATGTCCAATAAAAAGCACTTTTTTTCCCTAATGAACAGCATTGTAAGGGTTTTGTATGGCCTGGTTTTTGGTAGCAGGGGGGGCTACAGGGGTGGCTCCTGTGAGAAGCTGCCAGAAGCTTCTTCCATGTCCAGCAGAGCCAGTCCCTGGCAGCTCCAAAGATGGATGTGCCACTGGTCAAGGCTGGGCCAATGAGAAAAGGTGGTAATGCCTCTGTGATTACACATTTAAGAAGAAAGATTTTTTAAAAAAAATGGTGGTGCAGTTGTAATTGTGGCCAGAGAAAAGCAGGGTGAGGACATGTAAGAGGAACAACTGTGCAGACACCAAGGTCAGTGAAGAACAAGAGACAGGAGGTGCTCCAGGTACCAAAGCCAAGAGTCCCCTGCAGGCCGTGGTGAAGACCATGGTGAGGCCACTGTGCCCCTGCAGCCCGTGGAGGGCATGGGAAGCAGAGATCCACCTGCAGCCCATGGAGGAGCCCATGCCAGAGCAGGTGGATGCCTGGAGAAGGCTGTGAGCCTGTGGGAGACCCATGGAGAGAGGGGCCATGCTCCCAAACTGGAGCAGCCCATCCTTGGAGGACTGCACCCCGTGGAAAAGTGACCCACGGCGCAGCAGTTTGGGGAGGACTGGAGCTCGTGGGAGGGACTCGTGTTGCAGCAGTTTGGGGAGGACTGGTGCTCATGGGATGGAGCCACGTCAGAGAGGTTCACAGAGAACTGTCTCCTGTGGGAGAACTGTCTCCTGAAGCAGGGGAACAACTCCTCTCCCTGAGCAGCAGGAGAAGCTACAGGTGATGAACTGACCGTGGCCCCCATTCCCTGTAAGTTAGTGAAAAATACAGTGAAGTAACTAGTACAAAAAGAAGGATTATTCTGTACATTCCAACAGTCTGAGGTTTAAGAATCATCATCACTACTTGCCTGTTCTTTCAGAAAGAGGATTTTATTAGCTGGGGTTTTTACTGCTGTCACTGGCATATACTGTTACTACTTTGAAAAAACCCCAAATTCGATACTGCCTTTTCCTCTGCTCCACAAGAAAAACAGCCTTTTCTATTTAACTACCCTCTTACTGAATATAAGTTTTTCCCTAAAATCCCCAAAAAATCCACAATACGTTGTGATGATGTAAGATGACTACTGCTTGCATGATTATTAAATCACATTAAATCATATTCCTTCTTTTTATTTTTTTCCTCCAGTAAGCTGTGTGTGTGTAAAAACATAGGAAGCCCTGGATCTTGGCTTGTGTTATTACTACAAGCAGATTCATACTCCTAAAAAACCCAGTAAGATCTGGATTGCACACTGCTGTAGCAAGAAAGCACCAAGACACTTCAACTGGAAATAAACCCCAAACTGATTCTTCTCCCTGCCTGTTAAAGGCACTTCATGCTTTCAAAAAATCCCTACAATTCCTTACCAACAGAGACCTGAAAGAGCCCAGAGTCAGCTGTGAAATGCCAAGGGACTCCAGAGCATTGATTCGGGCCAGGACAGTAACTCCAGTTCTCTGGGGCTCTGGAGGTGACCCAGTTACTCAAAGGCAGCTGGGACTGCACCAGGATTTCACAATCCAGGAAGCCATCCACGCTCACAGGGATCAGTTTATTCTTTCCAACCCTCATGACAAATATGCCAGCATACTCATCACACAATGGTTACTTCTTGAAAAATGCTGCACTGATCTAGATGCATTTCCCCATCAAACCTTTCCATTCCCACTTGGAGACAGCACCTGTCTTACCTGGGGTGTTCGACCTGGGTTGAATACCTTCGGCTGAACTGAGAGTTAGCAGCTCTGGCCTGCAACCAGGACACAAATCATCTACTTATTCTTGACATAAATTAAATACTAGTACCTATTATGACATGAATTGAAGAGTTTGAATTTTTCTATTACGTTTTTCACACTTGTCAACATGCTACAGATATGCAAAAGATATTTTGAAATACATGTCTGGATTGCAAATACCCACTTTATGATGCAGAATATTTAATTTGCTTGTTTGGTAACTAGACACCAAATGCTTCATGACTTAATGAAACCAAGTGCTTGATTACATATAGGGTGTTTGTTTGGACGCCTTCTTTAAAAACTCTCCATGTTTAGACTTACCTTTTGATCACAAATTTTATTCTGTCGCCCACTTTAACTATTTGTTCAAGGCAAGGGATTCCATACCAGGAGGGACTCCTAAAAGGAAGGTTCTCTGGCAGCCCTTCAACATACAGGTCAGTTGAATGAGCTTCAAATTTCTTGTATGGAACAGCTTTGGGCTCAGTGCCCCCCAAAGCCTCAGCTGTTGGAACAAAATACATCCAGTAACTGCACAGACTGACCAATCAATCTTCATTAAAAGCTAGCTGATACCAATTCCTCAGGCTGTTGTAATTGTGATCTTAAAATTTGGTACAATGCAGGACATCTAAATCCAACAGAACCCAAGTCTCAGCACATCACAAATGTAAAAAATTTGCCATATTGTATGATGTTGCTGTTGGGCGGTCACAATAACAGACTGGAGATTACTGGACTGCTCACTGAGGCATAATACATTTGTTTCATCCAAAATTGTTAATGTATTATAGAGTATAATGAAAAATTTTATTCTAGCTCTTATGAAGTTGACTATTTTTTCATATTGGACAGAACATAAAAATTCACCCAGAAATGTTTTAATACTAATTACCATGATACTGCAGTGGATATAAATTTAAGTAAATAGCTGTTTTATTCACCATCGAAGGAAAAAAATCCAAATAGGATGGAATTGAGAACAATCAGAAGAGCTCTACAAGCAAGACTTGTAATTCTTTTTAAACTATGAATTTACCTTGTATAAGCAGTAAACTAAAACATTCTTTTTCACTCAGCTGCAAGAATTTTAAATACTTGAAAAAAAAAATCTGAACAAAGGTCTCATTCACATAGATGTTCAAAGGAAGGAATGAAAGCAACCTTCAAGAAATACAAAGCCATAAAGAAAAGAAAATAATACTGTACTCACCAAACTTTTTACAGAAAAGTTGATCTACCGTCTTTCTCAGTTTGGTGACTCTGGCATACCACTCCTCTTTCGCTGCATTTGAAACTGACACAGAACAAAACCAACATTCTCTAATTATTTTGGTTATATTTTCAGTTTTTCAGTTTATAGGATGCATAATCATCCTGCATTTTCAGGTAACACATAAATGCTGTGTGTAAGAAGCATGGATTCAACTTGGAACTAGAAAAAAATTATCATAAAATAATGACAAAATATTAAAACTGAACAAAACTCCGCTGAACCAGTGATACCACTCTTGCTACAAAATACACACAGTGTATTGGCCTGAAGAACTGCAATACTTTCATCATCCACCTCCAAACTACAAATCCCACTTGGAGATGGGAATAGTTTTTCAACGGTTTCATTTCCTGAAGAATTATCTTGATACTCAGTGCAGAATGAGGCATGCATATAGGATGAAAACTTGTTTTCAAGGGATCAAATCACTTTTAACCCCTGAATGTGTCTTTGTGACCAACAAGTGAAGCTTCCCAGTCTCAAAGATGATGTTGGCCAGCTGCCATGCCATGGGTTTAGTCAGAATGCAAAAGCAATGACTTGTGTTCCATAACTGCACCCATCTGGGCTATCAGCATAAGCACCAGCTCACGCTTCTCCAGGCATTCCTGAGATCTGACTGGTCTGCCTTGCAGCCAGTATCAGTCTCCTCAGAGTTTCAAGACTGAGGCCATTCCACTAAATCTTCCTGACCTGCCTGCTTCCCACAGGAATGCAAATGAAAATCATCTTTTCCTCTGACAGTCAAAACACAGGTTCCATACTCATCCCATTCCTTTCCTGCTGGGGACACAAGCTATCAGGGCCTATGGACAGAGCAGGAACTGGACATGGAGCCACAAGGAGCTGAGAGAGCAGGGGCTGGTGCTCCATAGCTCTGTCTCCTGTGATGGCAATAGACACATGGAGCAGCAGAGTAGATAATGAGCTACTGGGAAAGAGGGACTCCAAATAGGAAGAAAACTGCAGGAAAGGAGGCTCAGACAGCTGCTGTCTTCTGTGTTCTCTGAGATGTTATTGACAATTTCCAGGGATGCTCTCTTCTCTTAGAGAGGATGCAGAGGTCACACATAACTATCTCTAATCAAGTGATAGTTGGTGATGACAAGCAATATAAGCAACTGATCAGAACCCTGTGCCCTAAAAATTGGTTACCACTGGTTTTCTTAGCTACAGGGGTGTTTGTTACGAGATAAGCAATGTACTTGCTTTGCCTTCATAATCAGTACAACCATATTAAAAATGACTAAAACAACAGAAAAAAGGGCTAATATAAAAAGCCACATAAGAGTCCAGTTAAGGGTAAGGCTCAGTTACTAGCCTACCTACTATTTTTGTAGTCAAATTCTGTACTTGAAGGAACAGCAGGTTATTAAGACTCAATACACTAAGTTAACTTATACTTCGGGAAAAGTTTAATTCCTGCACATACATTAAACAGACATCCTTATGGTATAACTGCTTTGCTTAATTTAGATCCTTAATATTCACTTTAATACAGTCTTTGATACACGTTTTACAGCAGAAGACTATGAGTATATAATACAAATAAAGGCACTGCACTAGTGCAAATACTACTGTCTATATGCTTGTGTTGTCTGAAGTAAGGACTTCTCTGGTATTACTAAAACTTCATAGTTCAACAGGGTGTGGTTGCCAGTTAGCATTTTGGAGCTGGGAGCAATTGGTTCTTAACTGTTGTTTAAGGCATACCAGCTTTTAGCTTTGGTTTAATTGGACAATTTAAAAAAATGCCCTGAAGTCCAAGAGACAATGAAATTCAACTGAAGAGAAAAACAAGTCCGGGAAAGGAATTTACCAACTAATGCCCATGCAAAAGTACAGTTCTTTCAAAACTTGATTTTTTTTCCATGCTAAACTTCTTTTTACCAACTTGAAGGGAAATGAGTTCATGGGTGCAATTCCTGTAGCCTTATTTTTACATGGTCATTTTTTCTACCTTTAGATGGGCAACTCCATGGAGACAAGACATGTAAGAGCATGCATCTGCTGAAAAGTATTCCTGATGGGAAGAGTGGTTGGAATGCATTATCTTTGCACCACTATGTGCAAATGTAGCCCCATTACCCAAGGAAATCAGATCCTATAGTAATAAATGGCACTATGTTCCCTGCTAAATTTCAGTTAATCTGATTTTGGAAAATCCCATATATATAAGCAATTCTTCCATGGTACAGAGTTTCCCTATCGAGTAAACTCTATCAGCTGTGGAAACTGCTGCCTTTTCTCTATATCTCAATAGACTAACACCTAGCTAGCTCATTGTTTTTCTTTCTGCCAAGCTGAATCAAATCCATTGATGGGGTTCATAACACTAGCTTGGATAACCAATGGAAAACTCTATAGCTAAAGAAAATTTAAAATCAGAGGAATTTCTTGCAATGTATTATTAGTAAAAGCAAATTGTAGCCACCACTGAGACCGACAAATGGGAATATCATACTGCACTCGTACAACTCACACATTTGAAAACCTACCTCCTGAGACTGTTTTGTCCCCTGGAACATCTGTCAAATTCAGAAGTTCATGCCTGAAAGATTTAAGATAAATGTTTCAACAGTGACAGACACTTTGAGAAACTAGCCTCCAGTTACAGCCTCAAGTTAATACTTATTGAAGGATCAAAACCAAAAAACCTCCCAGGGGACATCATGATCCCCAACACTAAATTCCAGTTAACACCAAAGTATCCACATGGCTGGAACTCTATTGACAAAACATTTTTCATGTCGATACCCATACCTGCCAGAGCTGTAACATTTCATGGCAACATACAGGTTCCATTAAACTTACATCTGAGTTCTAAGATATACTTAATCAGAAAAAAAGGTCCAAATTAAAAATTTAACCTCTAAAAAAGTAAACTTCAAAGCAGACACTTCTGTTTCTGAAATATATCTCATTTTATCCACAGCTGAACAAACAAAAAATTAAACATTCTGATATTTCTCACAGAGCCAAACTAGTTTTTTAGCTGCTCTGGTTAGACATTCCAAAACCAGTGAACACCATAAATTAATTTCTGTTAACAGCTAACACATATTTGACAAAAGCAGGTGTCTGCATTGCATAAATAATTAAATCTAGGGATGATGTCTGATTTTAAGTGAGACAAAAGGTAGATCTACACTTCTTCCTATTTTCTAGTTATCTGCAAGCATTATGATGACAGAACCTGACCATGTTCCTCTCAAATAAATAGTTGCTAGTAAGCAACTAGCACCCATGGTAAAGGCAGCATGCACAGGGGCAGGGGCTGTCACTACCCCCAGTTCTGAGCCTGACCATTGCAATCAGCAGATTCCCGTCCATTTCAAAAACTCTCAGATCAGGCCCTACACCACTGAACACAGGAAAACAGCAGCTGTTACTCACTGAAGCTTCCTTTAAACTTCAGTCAGTCCCCATCTGAGGTCTCCTTCATGTACACTACCTGATCTACCTCCAGACACACCAAGGACACACATCCAACCAAACCACAGGAACCAGTAGCTATGTGTTGGCCTCAAACCTGCCCTGGGAAATATTTTATACAAATACAGCCATAGACACCTTGATTCAACATTCCACCAAGAAAAAAAAAAAGCATAAACTGAAATTAGGCCAGGATCCTCAAATAGGATCAAATATCCCAAAGTCAGTGGCTTTCAACATGTACTGCAGCTGCAGAGATCTTAACAGTACAAAGAGATCTGCCCCTGACAAGAAGTCCATAATATTGAAGAGATCTGTCCAGAGAACTCTCCACCACCACTGTAAGTGTTCCACTGGTCTGATAAGCTCAATTTAGCAAAGTGAACATCAACTAAAAACTACTCCTTAGGAATGCAAATTAATATGCCAGTAGAACGCAGTTTGGAATTCCTGAAAGAAAAATGAAGCTAAGTGGAACCTGCAGAAAACAATGAGTAGTGTAGAGACAAAAATGCAGAATTCCTTACTTTTTAATCACAAACCGGATCCTCTCCTTTGTTAGAAGTATCCTCTCCAGCCGGGGAATGCCATACGTGGATGGACGCCTAAAGGGAATCCCTTCTGGCAGCCCTTCCACATATAAGTCTTCCGTATGTGCCTGGAAGAGTGGGTATGGGATAGACACCGGACCTTCTGCTTTTATAGCTTGAGCTTTGAGGAAAAAGGAGAATAAAAACATTAGACTAGCTTGTGGCTCTACTCAATTACCTGTTTCATATCACTCTGATAAACATTATGATTAGCATACAGGCAATAACCCCTCAGCACATTAAAACGTGTAAGCATTCATGTTGTGAGGGATTGTTTTTGTTTAACAGGAAAATCACTCTGATTAACAGTAAACACACTGCAGCCCTGCATACGTATGGAGATCATCCTCTTTTCCCTTGATGTACACATTTAGTGACTGCACCTGTTAGGGTGAAGATTCTCACTATTTTGGTTTGCCTTAATAGAGTATTTTGAAAGAAGAAGTTATCTAGACTTAATTATAAACCAAGCATGTTTCAGTTCACTGGCTCTGTTATTGTTTGTTACTACTATTGGCTTACAATTCACTAGTGCTTTGGAGTGGGGGCACACATCTCTTCTTTTCGGTGAATTCCTAAAGTTTCCATGTATTTTAGAAATCCAAAGAACCACTAATGAAATAAACAACACACTTCTAACACTGCTGAAAAAAGCATGGCCCTACTAATGAAATCTTTGAAACAAATTAAAAGCAAATAACTGACTCAGCCACAGCTGAAAAATAACCTCAGTTTATTTCTTTGAGTTATGAGGATCACACTATTACCAATATACCTATCAGGCTGGCAAATACTGGAGAATGACACAAGAGTTTGCAAATACTGAAAGGGCTGATTTCTTTATACTCAGAAAGGTACGTTAACTTTGTAGGCCATGCAACAAGAATTCTCTATTACCATGTGACTGATCTGCAAATAGTTTGGTACGTTCTGCTGTTTTGATATGGAAATTAGATGCAAAAAATTATTTGAGGTGAGAAAAACCAAGCTAAGGCCAAATTAGAGTACAGTGGTGTTGTGGCAGCACTTCTGAAAGTAAAACTACTGAGGGCACCTTTTCAGGCAACTTAAAATAATATCCAAGCAGCCCATGGTTCAAACATTGTCTATGCAAAATGCTCTCATTAACTTGTAAATTCTTAAATGAAATAAAACAATTTAGGTGTTAAAGGTATTTGGGTAACACACTTTCAACTGCTTGAAACCAGAGTATTTCTAGGAATGTTTATCACAAAAAGGGGAAGCTTTGAAAACACTGTACCTTAGTCTACTATTTTGACCAGAATCAAGTGTCAAAATCTTAGAAAACTGCAAGAAGAATAGTGTTTCAACTAGACTTGGTTTCAACTGGCAAACATAAGATGGCAAAAACTGGAGACAGAGAACAGATTCCGAGAGATGGACACGAACCTGAAGACGACTCTTAGCAAATACACTAATGAAACCCTATTCAAACCTGTGCCAAAGGAGCTCCAGAGTAATCACCAACAGTTCTGTTGTGTATCACACCAGCCCTTCATCAACGTAGATTTTTATTCCAGTCATGCACCTCTTTCAAGAAATTAACAAAAATTTTTCTCAGCCCTGGAGGTTGTTGTGGCATGTGGTGAAAAGCTCAACAAATCCACCAGACAAGCCTCAGGGCAACAGATCAAGAACATCACTAAAATCCAGATCCTTACCCAGCATAAAGTAAGAACAGCTTCAGAGAAACAAAAATTCAGCCTGTTTAGATAAGTAACTAACAACAAGTAAACTTTCACATATGAGAGTCTTTATTTCTCTTAAATCAGCAAATGTTTTAGCCAATACTGTTTAGAGTACCTAAGAACACCATCAGCATCACAGTCTGAAGTGAGGCTTCTTAGACTTGGAATCTCACATGTTTTTGCATAGAAATTCTACTGAATACAGGCTTTATTTTTACAAATTATTCTGTATATGTGAGTCACTCAAAGTAAATCCCATTTAGTTTTCACCTACAACACAAAGCTATATTTTCAGACATGCCAGTTGTAATAGATTACAGTAACTGATAATGCTAGAACATTTTGGAGCTACAGAAGCCAACAAATTTGAAGACCATTCTGGGAATTCTGGACATCCATAACTCATTTCTGTAAATGGAGACTGCATGCCCATACAGATAGAAAGAGACAGTCTGATAAGGAATTGTTTTGTGAATCAATGAAATGTTGTCATCCATGGGGAAAAGGAGATAATTTTTAATACAATTAGGCCTGCTATGGAAAGTCAGGAACAGCTCAGCATTCAACAGACTCTACAGGAGATTTTTAGGCTCCTGTTGTGGGTAACCCAAAATGTTACTGCATTCCATATGTATCTGTGCCTAAAAATTGTTACTGCCTCTTTATGACCCTGCAGCCAGAGAACAGAACGGGCTGGGGAGGGTGCCACGGGCACTTTTAAAGTCAGCTCTCCCAGGCAGCTCGGGCTCTTTCTGTTGAGTGGCTTTTGCCTCTCTGGCCTCTTGGTCTTTGCTTCAGGCAGAGAAACTCTCTCTTGCCATTTGACTTTTGGCCTCTTGACTTTGTTTTTTTACCGCTGGCAACAGTGGCAACTCAGGAACTGCACAGCGCAATCAAAAACTGTTTCCGAGTGAATTTTTCAACTCCTGTAAGCAGCACGGGGGCTGGAGCCAGCGGGGCCAGGAGGCTGCTGTTCCCAGGAGGCTGCTGTTCCCAGGAGGCTGCTGTTCCCGCTGCTTGGGAAGACCATTGCTGCTCCCCCAAAAGCACCAGCAGCTCATAAATGTTAGCACCAACACCAACACCAACACCAGCGCAGTTCAGCGGGTGGCAGAAGGAGGCAGCCAAACAGCAATGCTGACACACAACCAACTGGAGGTTGACATTTCGGGGCAGGGGTTCCCCAGGCAACCCCAGGATTCCCCTCTGCCACAAGAACTGCTTCATAAGCTCCTCTCTTCCCAGGAGGGTTTGCCGCCGTTGTCCCTCTGTGTTTCGAGCCACGACATTGGTTATGGTGGCTGCTGTCTTGGGAAGGGGCGCATACCCCCCCATTCTGGATTTCCCACTGTTGCCATGGACTTGCAGTGATTTAGCAATTTTGTATCTAATGATTATTTTACTCTTGCTTTTTGCATGTTGCTGTTTTGCTTGTTATTAGACTGTTATTTTTTCAGTTACATCTACTAGTATTCATTCCTTACTGCTGGAAAGGGATTGGTTAATACTATAAAAGGAGGCAACTCATTCCATAGTGACTACCTCCTAAATTAGACTCCTAAATTGTCTTAAACCAACTTAATTTTCTTAAACCAACTTTGCTATATGCAAACATCAAAATCAAAATTAAAGCAATTCACTAAGAATTATGCTCCTTTCTAGAGCAATTAAAATACAGTGAATCAGATTCTGAACTGTATTACCTTGGTGCAAGTTGCTTTCAGCAGGCTGTTTAATTGTCAGATGATAGTCACACCCCAAACATGCAGTAACTCCAAATCACAAGGTCTATTCTGAAAGCACTTCCACTTTTTGTGGCAAAGGAACACCAGAATTTATTTTTAAATCTTTGCGGATGCTATTTTAGTTTGTGATATGTGGACACCAGGTATATCTAAGTGCAGCTTTTGGAGACAAATTCCAAAGTCTAACACATCTGCTTTTTCTTCCCAAGAGCCATTAACATATATAATTTTTGCTTCACTGCAAAACAATCATAATCAAAAATGAACAATCAGTGAGTGGCAGCCTCTCTTTAGCACCATTCTAAAGATTCTTTCACTTAAGGATTCAGTTTAATTACAGAAAAAAGGACAGTTCTCTCAAATGTGGGTGCCCAAGATATGTGAGCATGCAGGTGCTCCAGGAGACTGAGCACAACTGAAAAATAAAATCAAGTTTCGCACTTTGGTGCCAAACACACACACCCCATTTTGAAATTACTCTGCTCATCAAAAAAGCAACTTTCCCCAATTTTATGTCTTCTAACATTATTTAGCCCTTTGGTGCTGTCAGTTCTGGTGTGCTCCTGAGCCAACAACAAGATGCATATGCCAAAGAGCAGTCTGTCACTTACAGTGACAAAAGAGTACAGGCAATGGCTTGGACAGGTGTGTAACACGTACCATATTTTTTTTCAAACAGCTCTTCAACTTCCTTTCTCAAGTCTGTAATTCGCGTATTCCATTTGTCTGCAAAGAAAACAGGGGAACATGTCAGACTACAAACAAAACTGAGAATCTCTTGTAAAATCTGTTTCCCATAAATGAAATATGCAGTGTGTAATTTTACTGCTCACTTGTAAACAGGTGCCTGCTGAGTACAGTACAGACTACACCTTAAAATGCATGGATACATTCAGAAAAAAAGAAAAGTACAGAATAAAATGTTTAAGATTACTTCCCAAACTTGTATATTAAATGAAGTTAAAAAAACCACAACACACACTAGGTTGAAGTAACTTCCAAAAACGGTTTCTCTCTTTGATGGCTCAGTCAGCAGCTCTTGCTGCCACGAGGGGGTAAAGGCAGTTTGTAGGCACTGTTGATAATTATCTAAATTTGGGTGCTGAAAAGCTTAATTAGGAAAGCTTGATAAAGCTTACAGAAAGTACATGGAGTTGTTTTGGTGCAAATCTTTACAACTACCTGGATCAGGAGGCATCTGCCATCCTCTACCTTATTCCAGTATTTCTCCAAGTCCTGGTGTCGCAAAATATCCCCATAAATTCTATTTCCGAAAGAAAATACAGCTGCAAGACAGAATTTATCCAAATCCAAACCTGTGTTCCACGGAGAGTTGGATTAAATGGAAGAATTTTAACATCTAATTTTCTGTCTTTAACAGAGCACACATTTTCTCTGTTTTTTGTACTATCTCCTTGCTTTTATGAAAATCCCACAACTCTTTTGTAGATGGTACCAGATGTTGTCTGGCCTTCTAAGAAAGAGTTAAGCAAGTGTACTTACAACTTATTTCTTACTCCAAAGACTTGAATCTAGTAACTACAAAGGTCAAAAAATTAGGCCATTCAAGCTATTACACTTCCAGTCGTCAAAAAATTCTTATATAAGACAAGACAGAGGATTTAATTTTGAGTCCATATCAAAAGGGGCTTAAATATTCATTCTCAACCCAACACAACTTTGGGGTCCATATTTAAGCTTTTATTTTTTGGATGTAATTTTGTGGATATCACCATCACCAGGATAGAATGCTTCATATGTAGGCAAGAATCAGGGAAAAGGGTGTTTTGCCATGCTGCCTTGCACCCACATATAAACTCTTCATTCTAGTTACCTGGCAGATAATCCACATTAATTAACCTGTTTATATTTTGAAATTATATCTTTGTGGATACATCTACACAATTACTTCTGCCACCCTTTTACTGCTACCCTGTACTGTACAGCTTCTAATGTGATAGACACATCTTGAGCTCAATGTTTTCTACTCCTGTGTGACTTTCACTGTACAGTATTTCCCCCTTTAACTGCAGATACAGACCCAGATGAATCGCTCTCTGATTTCAGCACAACCACCAAGTGTATTTTCTGTTGGCCAATGGAATAATGGATTAACAGCAGCTTTGCCAGAAGAGTCAGGAAAATATGAGCCAGAATTGGCTGATCTAAAGGGGAAACCCTGCTTTACTCCACAGAGCTGGTGAACATCCATGGACAGTCCTGGGACAAGAGTTTCTAAAGGCACCTGTGTGACCCCACACTGGAACCCAGAGGAAAATGTCAAGAGTTGAGATCCCTTCAGTTCATCAAGCTCTGAGGCAGACTCAATAAACAATCTCCTCTAAAACTCAGGCTAGTTTTCATCAGAGGGAGAACAGGCAGAAAGAATGTCATACCATACTACAAAGAAACCATATAAATAAGACTGTTCTGAATATTGGTGGGTGCTGCAATTTGGGGAGAAGCTGCTCCCATCCAGGCTGGTCTACCTCTCCTCCTTAACAAGTTCATGAGAACGTTCCTACATAAGCCATTAAGCTTCAAAGCTTCATTTTTCTCAGTTTCCAAATCCCACAATCACTGGCCAAATATACTATTGTGGATCTTTTCAATCTACTACACTCTAGTCCCTCTCCCTCCAGTGGAAACACTACAGGGATTAAAAATCAAATAGACCACATTACAGGCATTTTTATTTGGAATGGTGGATATACAGAGAATAGGCAATTGGAAAAAAATCATAAACTGGCTCACATTATGATCTGCACACTAGTTTTTTAGCTTTTATATTTTATTAATAAGTTGGACTTCAGAGATATTTCTAAATTCAGAGGGTTTATAAGGTAACCAGTGTGATTTTTTAATCTGATTGTCAGCATTATTAACCCCTTGGACCGAAACCACACACTGTAAAAACATTCTTTTGTCACACACTTTGTGTTCACGTAGCAAGGTTAAAGACCTACCACAAAGCTAAGCTGACACTCTGAAAAGCAGGTTAGTTTTCCCATGGGCACCACGACAGATGGTGGCTTCCTTCTACTCCTATATAAACACCCTATGATATATGGGAAACACCATCCCAATTAAATAACAATCCTGAAAACTTTCCCCATCTGTCCATAGTCTCCTCAATGTTGCGCCTTTCTCTGCTCCTTGGGACCCGTTCCAGAAAACACCAGCAGGGGCAACCTGCACAGTGCACACACATTGATGCTCAGGTACTAGGCACACTCCTATTCCCATCTCCATGCCACAGAGAACTCTTTGAGGAAACAAAATGGAAAACACACAACTCAGCATGGAAAACACAGAGCAACTCCAAGCATGCTGCAGGCTGACAAAATCTGTGCTCAACAGTGTGCAAAAATGGGGAAAAACCATACATACTTCCCATCACTGTCATAGTGAGACAACAAGGGGACTTTTTTCCCATTAAAATTGTTTAACACAACTGCAAGAAACAGCTTGAAGCTTCTGAGATTTTAATAAAATCTATTAAGAAAGAAAAAACACATGGGAAAATATTTTTGCTGACAATGTACATTCCTTTCAGCAATGATATTTTTAACCTCAAATAGTTGGTTCAGAATTTTTTTGAAATCTAACCTCACTTTCCAAAGATTATCAATTTCTATCAAGAATTTTACCAGACACTGGTTGAAATTATTTTACTTTCCACTATGTCTTCCTGTTTGCACAAAACTAAGAGCACAGCTCATTATTCTCAGGCCACTTCAGGTACATGTTCAGTCAACACATACAGGAAGGACCTCCAACTCAAACATCACAATCTCATCATGATTATGTAAAATGCTGGAAGTCCTTATCAGATGAGACAGATTTCTTTGTCAAGCATCTATTCTGTTTTCTGAGTGCATGTACCTTTGTCATTCTGCAGCTACTCATGACAGATTAACCACCTCCTTTCTCCTATCTAATATTGGAGCTCAATACTAAAGGAGCAAAGTGTTCTGAAATGTCCGAACAGCAGCACTGACACTACCAACAGCTGCTCTTTTTTAATTAGAGCAAATGAAGGGCCCTTCTCTATGTCAGAGACTGAATATAGTTCCTGCCTCAAACATTGATATAAAGTTTTGCTCATTATAAAGAAGCTACAACCACAGAAGCTTCCCTGAAGACTCGGTTTTTGGACTGAAAGTCAAACTGCTAAGATAAAGGGAAACCTATTGTTCAGCCATCTCAGGCTGAGTGAAAGGCATGCATCCACAAGAGGCCAAAGCCACCAGCTGCAATCATCCCTGGCTGAATTTGGGGTGGAGGGAGAGCACAGCTCACAGAAGCCAGGTTTACACAGACTCCCCCCCCAACCGAGGGGGGAGGAGGAGATTTTGGGTGCGTGGCATCACCTCTGGTCAGAGGCACTGAACACCCATCCTCTGATTAGACAAACCAGCCCAGCTGTGGAACCCCAACCCCACAGGCCACATCCACGGGACATTCACGTGAGAGGCAGCTGAGGGGGAGCCATAACCCCCCAAAGTGCTCCCCAGAGGCTTTGCACCACCGGATGCAACAGATCCCGAGTCTGCTGTAAGACACCCCCGCTCCCCCAGGGGGACATGCCTGGACATTGCCACCTGGCTCGAGGGTATATTAAGCCATGGGATTCTATGCTTTTTGGAGGGACTTTCACCACCAAAAAGACCAGCTGGAGAGGATCAATGGAACATCACTGGGATCCACAAAGTGGTAATATTTTCCTTCATTCCCTTTCTGTCCCCCCCACCTATTTTCTATTTCTTTCTCTTCTTGTCTCTCCTTTTCTCTCTCTCCCTCTCATAAAATAAAACCTGTACTATTGTCACTGGCATATGGTCTTTTTTGCACCTTAATTCGGGCAGAGGAATTTCTAAAGAACCTTAATAATTGGATCTTAACACTCCAAAACTTCTCACATTCATTTCGTGTTTTAACCAGATCTTGCAATACCATAGACACATGCCACTTTCTGTATGTGAACATAAGAGGAAATACCCTCAATACAATTTACAAAGCTCAGGAGTAAAGATATCTGAATAACCTGTGAGATGCAAATCACTGTAATCTAATTGCATAGTGGATAGCTCAAAATAAAATTTTTTTTAAAACTGCACAAGTAGAAGATCAACCAAGTCATCTCAGAGCCAACACTGAGCAGGTGAGCCCTGGGATAGTCTCAAACTGGTGATTATATATTGCAAACTCAACTAAAACTTCTGTCATTCTAATATTCTATTCCCTTTCCTCTCCATCTACAATCAAATGCATTGTTTCTTCACTTCCAAAACTGATGGCCTTCAAAGATTATGTGATGTTTTCTATTGAGGGAATGTATCAAAAAAAGCTTCTGCAGCACCAACTCCTAAATATTGTCCCCAAGTAATGCTGTCTTTATGTTATCCTGGCCAAAAGAAAAAAGAATGATACATGTGGAATGATCTACTGGTATTAATGATCTTTTAAAAACACAGCTCTCAAAATTTCAGTCATTTTTGCTGAAATTTATATCTGTCATGCAAAAAACATATTAGAAGGAATTACATAAGAATTTTTCAACTAACTACAATTTCCACAATTCCTACTAAAAATCTAAAATATTGGGCCAAAAGACATATTTCAACAGTACAGTACCTTATACAAGCAGACAGATTA